>WSZQ02133056.1:0-14411 GCA_019419845.2 Weissflogia rhopalogaster
TGTGAATATATCAATTGTTGTTTTTTGTGTGTTTATAAATATATTTTGTTAGTTTTTTTTTTGTTCTTCTTGCCAGTTAGTTATTATCACAAAATGTGTGTTTTAATTTGTTAAATATTCATACTTTAATGATTCTATATATTCCTGATTAAATCCATAATTAAAATCATAGCAATTTAATTTAATGTTGTTTAATTAAATAAACAAAATACATAAAATATATAGCAATCAGGCAACGAAAATTAAAGTAAATTCCAAATTCTGGCAACGAAAACACCATAAATAATATGCCCGACTAGTTGGTTGTATGCATCAAAACCGCAATAGTTGAGAGATTTGACAGGCAAAAATACTGGTTTCCACCACTTTGCATTGATTTCAAACGATAATACGTGCACGTGCAGACTGATGTTAGTATGTGTTTGCCGTTTCGATAACAGGTGCGTCATTCGTTTTCGGATGTGTGGCTCGCAGTTATCCAGTGGTTTCTGCGAAAGCACGAGTGCAATATTTTCGCACGTTCAACACGAATTGAAATTGAACATTTATTAATAAATATCAGACATTAAACAGCGTCGATTTGTTCAAAATGTGTGCTTCTGAATTTGTGAAAATGGTAACCACGTCAACAAAGCTAACTGCACATAGGTTAGTTTATATTTATGCGTGTATTTGCATTTATTTTATATTGGTTATTCTGTGGATATGTTAATATTAATGTTATTCAAACATTAATTAGGATTTTTTTGTTTCAGATTTGTCCGACCATGTCGGCTTCGACTGATTGTGAGTCAAAATAAAGGTTAGTGTTTGTTACATATTAGCAAAATTATTTAGTGGTTCGCCAGACTATCGTGATATTCCATAAGGCTTAATTAATCCATGGTGTACACAGCGTGCTGTAATTTGTGCCGACGAGTCTATTAAACATGCATTAATTGTTGGGATTTGTTTTCGTATTATGTTAAGCAGTAATTGAGCGACGGGTGTTTTACTACAGATTATTGTCGAACAAAGTAAGAGATTGTTCTGTACGATACTTCTATTGTGTTGGTTTAATTAATAATAATAATTAATTTATATGCGAATCTATGGGCCTTAATTTAATTATTTTTGAAATAAACAAATTTTCATTATGAATCAGAATCAGAATCAAGGCCCATGTCATGGGTATAAAGGTTTTAAGAGAGGAAAAAGAACTACCTAATAAAATTTGAATACTATTCGATATTCTTTAGTGTTCGATCGAATTTTTCTCATTTTCTGTATGAGAAAGAATTAACTTCTAGATGACATTTTTCTATTTCTTCCTGGGAATTACTGGTAAACTCAATTCAAATTTAATTAAAAGTGCAGCACTGAGATTGTCAAGCATTTCCAACGATTTGAAATTCTTAAGAAATTTACAATAAACGAACACGACCGAATGCATTCTTGAAATTATGTCGGTTTAATTTTTCGTTCGTTTTGTCTGACGTCACATTCGCGAACCCCATAACTTTTATTTGGCAACACTTTATGCTTTGTGGTAGCAGCCTACGTGGGTTCGGTTGCCTATAGTTATCCTCGAGGGGGGAAGACTGGTTTAAGTGCGGTAGGTTGGTGTTCAGTCTGGCGTGTATTGTGAGAGATTGGGGGTCTTGTAGTCTTAAGGGTGTGGATGAAGGGGTGAATAAGGGAAAGAGAGGGAAGAAGAGCCGTATGGATTATCTTCGGCCGGAGCCACCACGGGGGCTGTAAAACCGACACCCACGCGTTATGTAAGTAAGGATCGACCGAATGATTTGGCTGCGGTCCAAGAAACCTTGAAATATACCGAATGCTTAGCTGGCGACGCACGCCGAGCCGCCCGCCGAAAAGTAGCGTTGGAAAGCAAGCCCTTGCTAAATCTCTTAAATGGCAATCCGTTGGCGATTGGGTGGGCCCAAACTGGAAACTAAAGTGTGGGCTATACTTAGAAGTGAGGTTATACGCGTCGATTGTTTTTTGAATAGAGTTTAAATCTAAACTTGTTGGAAAATATCCATTAATTATACATTTTCTCAGTTTAACTTGTATGTTCTAGCTTTTTTTTATTTGAACAAGTTTATTTTCTTGCGTATATTTAGTTATTTCCTCGTTTTTTATTGGTTTGGAACTTATGCTTTTTTGATATGTGAAAATCTTATTTTTGCAGTGATTTGATGTAACGACGCTTGAATTTTTTTTCTTAAATTTTTCTCTTGTTTATAACATTAAGACAAATCTAGATAAATTGAAGCAATATATCGCTAAGTTTTCGAGTAGTGTGTTTGACTCTGGTCTGCTCGAGAGCAGGCAGGCAGTGGCGCAGCGAAATATAGCACCATTTCGAAAACAATAGTAAATGGCAGCCAGGGGCGCGAACCCAAGTCATGCGAGTACACGCTCACTACACCCGAAAATCCCAACGATTTCGCCATGAAAATGCACGATTTATCTACAACTCTGGTGTGCACGCGGCGCGTTTGGACCTTGAGGTTGCTCCGCCAACAACGCTTGCCTTGCTTTCGAAGCGAGAGAAAAAATTCACAACCCGCATCACGGACGCATCCACCCCGCATTCTCTCGATTCGAAGAGAGCTGAGCGCGAAGAAAGGATCTCGCACATAAAAAGGATTACGCCACTTTTTCTACGACAGCCTCGATTCTCTGCTGCTCATATTTGGAAATAAATACTGATGGCATAGGAGAGGAAAAAAAAGAGAAAAAAAACGAGTGGAACTTTTCGCAGTTGACAATCGTAGACGGCCAACAATAAAATATTGCATTATTCGAGGGACTCTAGGAGGAGTGGAGATATACACTACTAAATTACATGAAAAATCAAACATCTATGAGTAATTTTTGAAATCTTCCGTTAGAAGTCCTGTCTTAAAATGTTAAATTGAAAAACGGAACAAATTTGAATGTAAAAGGTCGAAGCTTGTAGTTGTTAGTTGTTAGAGCAGTGTTTCCCAACCCTTTTTTAGATTTTATATTAGGTTCCAATTTACTTATTGTTTAATATCAAGTCTCCACGTTATGTTATTATGCATTCAGCTAAATATGAAGATGGAAACACATTTGGGTATTTAGTTTCAGTTTCTCCACAAAGTCATATCACCACTATTTTTTATATTAAATAAAGTTTTTACGGAATCATCATTTGGCAACTCTGTGAGTTCTTCTTGATACTGCATATTTGATACATCAAACAAATCCACTGATATTGGCTGCATCATCCGTCATTTAAGATTGTCGATATTTAGCATTGCATTTAAATAACCCAAAGCGAAAGAGTTAATCGTCTCTATGCATTTTTATTCGCAAATGACTATAATATTGCAATATGACAAAGAAGGAAGATTCGGCTCTGGCTAAGCATATATAGCTTATTAGAATTGTGCAAACTTAAACAAAAAGGCTCTATAAAAAAGCGTTCAGCCGACTGAAAAAGTCAGTTCGTACCAAGCCACCGCCAGCCTCATTCAGTCTAATATACAACACCCTAGCCGAGATGTCCAGGCACTTTTAGTGAGTCTTTAAATAAATACTTATATTTGGCACTTAGAAATATTTTCTATTTCTCTACCTTGCCTTTCTGCCCGGTTGTCACGCAAGCTAAGCCAAGCGAGTTAACCCCTATTCAAAATCCTCGATCGTGACAATATACCCAGGAAAAAGTTATGTTAACAAAAAAACACTCAGCGCAACCGCTAACCTGAAGCAAAATTACCAACATATATAGCTCCGGCATAGGTAATGTTGTCAACTTATTTACCAACAAATCAACCTGTACATCCCATTTGAATAATGTAATATAACAGACGGAAAAATAGGAATAAAGTATATTTGTAAAAAAGTGTCTTATTTTGCGTCTCATTTAATATGTACTATTTAGTTCTATGCGATACTACTCACCAAAGGAAAAACGGTAGCCAACAAAGAAGAAAAGCACCCATAATTATCCCTAGCGTACGTGCTGCTTTATGTTCGGCACGCCAACTTTTCGATGCTTGTCTTATTGTAGTACCTGAAACAACCAAATAGGATTTTTCATTTTACTAAATATTTCTAAGTTATCTCACAGAAATATGGTAAATGTCAACACGTTTATCAAATAATTTCCATATATTTAAAGCGCGTAAATATAGGAAAGTTCCAATACTTCCGGAACGGGTCATAAAATGTTACAACTCTCAGTCGTACCGCATATATACACAAACTGGAATGATTCGCACGTGTATTACATGGGGCGGCCGCTCGCTCGCCCTACGTGCGAATGTATGCGAATGAGGAATTGTGTCGGCATAAACGTGCGAAATGTCACTGGTACCCATCCAGCAATTCCCGGCGAACGCTTTGCACGTTACGCCGAAAAAACGAGCGAAAAACGCGTCGAAAACAAGTGCATGCGAGCGACGACGACATGTACAACCAACGAGACGACAGCACCAATTGATCTTGTTATGCAAATATTGAACATGCAAAATAGATATCGACTCGGGTCCCAACACAAGGGCTGGCATAATCCTTCCTAGAGATAGAATTGGAGCAAAGTATGAAATTATTCATTGAATTTAAATTTTCTTACGTGGATTTTTCGTGTTATTTGTGGAAGTTACACAAATAAGAACTAATTAGTTGTTTACGACGATAACATCATTTTTTGTAGATATTTCTTTGTGTAAATACACCCTAATTTTTGAATTACATGTTTTGAATAACGCCCTCTACTTTTCAAAGAGATAATGACATGTTTCGATATCCTATAATTTTTTTTAGCTTGACAAAATGTAATTGTGGAAATTTGCGAGTACAGAAATATTTTTTGAATGCGGTTAGTTATCACACAATCAATCAGCAAGCCCGTAAATTCCTCCGAGGGGCGCGAAATCAACGTAGCCGGGGAATTACATTGCAATGTAGCCTGCCCATTTTGAATGTAGCGAAATTATACCGAATCGAATTAATTACGCACAGACCCGCTCCCACGTGTCGCATAAATCACATCTCAGCATTAGTCTACATTTCCAAAGTTGTAGGACGCGGTGCCGACATCGTATCGCAACGTCAACCCAACCTAGCCCAGCATTCGCAACTTCTTTGATCCCTCGTGCATTTAATTGACTTACAGCGATTTCGGTCGAATATATCGCAAACTATCGATAATTAAATTCCACCTGCCTTGGCATAAAATAATATTTATTGTGTGCGCACCAGCAAAGCTAGAAATATCCAACTGTTAGGAGAACAAAGACATGAGTAAGGGCAGAAGTAAAAGGAACATAACAATAGCAGAGAAAAGCAAACAAAGAAAATTGAGCACAATGCCAGTGGATGGTCATTGGAATTGTGAATTGGACAATGCTATAGGCATCTCATTTCTCTCATTGATGCGTGAGACATCCCTTATTTTCATCTCAGATGGAAGTTTGGGAAGACGACTTGCAATCTCAAATATATTGATCTCGAGCGTAAATATAGCAACTGAGACTGGTATAAGATATGATCTCCGAACAATTGCAGAAGAAACCAACTGAAAATTTGTATAATTGACAGCCACTGGAACTGTGGCTTTGATTTTACTTAAAATACCTGAGGAGAGTATTTGATATTTAACTGCGCTGCATAATTACAAAATGGTAATTTTATAGCGCTTTAAACTTTCCACAAATTTCGAAGTTGCTAATTTCAAACCGAAGTAATTCAATTATACTAGTTTAAATTAGTTCACGTAACAATACTATTATACCCATTCCTTCTTTATATACTTCGTAAAAAGAAGAATAAGAGTGATACGCGGTAGTCGCGGTTTTTTAAACATTAATTTATTTGCCCTTGATTGCACACGATCAGACTTATCTAGATCTTTTAAGCTAAGTTCTTTGAATTTGCCGATGTGTTAAGTATCACCATTACATCTCCGTTCACAAAGTGCACAAATTTGAACACCACAACGTCTTTATTATAACAAAATAAACAAACAAACTTTATAACCACTCGCCAACCTCACCAGAGGAAAATAAATAGAATCCGGCGCGTACCACGCTTTTATGGTGGCTCAGCACCCCTCCCCATTGCTACTGAGCGCATGCCCAACGTCTTAAACATAGTGGCGCAGCAAGCAACCCCTATCTTAAGCAATTAACTCAACAAAGAGTGTCATAAAGAGCGAAACACAATTATTACAGTAAAACCGCTATCTATTAGGAAATAGCTAGTAATTTATTGTTTCTTTATGGCTTGTCTGAAATCTCATCCGCGCATTTCACACAGGCAAGGAACGCTTAATTGCAAAGGCGGACGGAAAATGCGAGAGATTTTCCATTAGGATTTTATCGAAGGAAAACATGACTGGTTGAAGTGACGCGTGGAAATCGTCGCGCGGGTGTCGCGGTGTTCGTGCACACGCGGATGAATTGTGTATATCCATGGAATTGAATCTCCGGGTTTTCCATCTATTCGAATTCAATTCCCGCGACGACAACGCAACGCGACGTAGTGTTGGTCGGTCCACACTCGACCGGGAGTGCTCCCGGTTTTCACCTTCTCTCCTGCCTGCTCTTTCACCATCATCTTGAGCAAAATTTCTCAGTAATGTTTAAATAAATGCAAATATATTCAATTTTCCTTAAACAATCAGGATTTCGACATAAATATATTTTTTTTATCTTGCTTCTTCTCTGTTTATACTAAGTTGATATGCTATGCAAATCGTGCTAAACTTCTTGTTGCTTGCTTATCTTGCTTATTTTGAAATTATAATTATCTTATTTCTAATTTCTATGCTGATTATTACATTTCTTTGCCAGTAAATTATGAAAACCTGGAATTTCCAGGTTTTAAAGTCTGCTAAAGTTTGTTTTTGCCTGTAAGTATTTTTTTCTCCATAAAATGTAATTTTAAAATTGGTAAAAAATTAAAACGTTTTGTTATATCAGGGCAAACAAAAATTTAACCCAGGGGATTTGAATGCAAATTGCGCGATTTCGGATTGAGCGGACCCCTTTTAGTTGTGATTTGATTTACTATTCGGGCACGTAGCAAAGAGCAAGGGCATTTGTGATGTGGTCGTCGACGGCCAAGGACTCATCGGTGTGCTGGGTGGCACAAAGCGAATTAAGGCAATTAAAAACCATACGCGTGTTTTGTATGCGAGAGAACACTTTTGGAGAGTACTTTGTATTCATTAATATTTAAAAAAACACAACCATATATACATATATCCAAACTCTAACTTAGTATAACTGTTCAAGAAATGTTATTAGTTTCCCTCGAATATTTTTAAATATCATCACATTTTATCGATTCTGAGCATGCACACGCAATAAACAATAAACGCCAAACATTAATCGATAATTCCACATAGTTATTTATGAATGGAAAAACAATTACAATGTACGGCAAAGAACAGAATATTTCCAACGAACAAAAATGACGAGGCGGCGTGGCGTCATTTAACTGCACGTTATACAAATGGTGCGCTAACTCAAGCGCAGTTTGCTATTTTTTTTGCTATTCGGCCGCGATGCATTGCATTGCGTGAAATGTAATTGTACTCGTCGTCGTCGGTTATTGTATGATCCGAGAGCTGCGAGTTGTCCAGCAGGAGTGCATAGGGAAATGCCCTTGCATTTCACTCACTTATTCGCATATTCTCTGCTGTTGTTGGTACACAACTCACATAACTGGGGGGGGGGGGACGGTTTTGGTTCGCTAGACGTACAGAATGGAGTTTTAAATAACTCGCCAGCCAGCTAGCACTCAAGCAGGCAGGCGCAGGCACCAAACGAGCGCGCCCGGATAATGCCTGACGAACAGCGATGTACTTGCTTTCGTTGCGCCCCGGCTATTCTTGTTTTGTTGTACTGCGTTTGTGCGACGGGTTGATGGTGGCAGCGCGGTGGTATGGTTGCGATTTGTATTCGAAATGCACACATACATGCCGACAAATCTTACATATACGAATATACATAGCTCACCTACACACTATACGGGCGTGCCCAAATGCACACAATTACAAAGTGCTGACTTGCATAGCACATACCTTCCATGCAGGCATGTGCATGCGAGGGAAAATTGGGAAAATACACGTTCTCTATCCGACGCGAAAACTATTATATACATATCCTTCTACATATGCATGGATGTGCAATGGGTATATGTGTGTATGTTTGAGAGATAAGTCAGAAAGAGAGGATAAGCTTTTCGTGGTAAAACAACTACCAATGGGATTAGGGGTTATTTTATCTTTTACCCGCGTTTCGTTGTAATACTCGCACGAAATTGTTTAATGTTGCTTTATCTAATGCATTTTCGCACTTGTCAAGTAACAAGCCGTAACAGGTAAAGTGAAGTTAATTTAATTTTATACGGAGTCGAGTTTTTATATAAAATGTAACCTAGATGTTTATGTATACATTTTTAACTTTAAACGTTGCACGATTTGAAATAAGACAGACGATACTTGAATTATATTGCGGTTAAGTGGGATGATAATCCTTTCTCGTCACAATAAAATAAGAGTTCGTCGTTTTCTAACCTGTTAGAAATGTATGTAAATGTTGAGTGAATTAGTTGGTAACGCGAGCAGTTAATGTAACGTTGCATAGAATGACGCGAGGTGATATTATATTAAATGATGTAAAGTTGGGATAAGTGATATGTCGTTATATCTTTCTCTGGGGGGATTAGAACTAATGCTGGTGGATATATGTTAAAAGACTTTATGAGATGACACTTTATGATAGGCTAAGTTAAGTGTTATGTAGGTTGCTTGAGCAGTTTTGATATCTGAATGAAAACATTTCTCTTTTCATTTCATATGTTGTCAGCATCGGCGTCGTGGAAATTTTGGACCGATTTTTACGTGTTTAATAGATACATAAGAGAATAAACAAACACTTTTTTCGATGTTCTACAATTACAATTTATTATTGTACAATATACATTTCGGCTTTCGCCATCATCAGGTACTGAAGCAAATTGGTACAAAGCGCAGCTTAAGTACTAAGGTGATATAATATTTTTGATGAGTGGGGTGTTTATTATAATATCGGTGTGTAATGTGTAGTAATGTGTTTTTTATGTATATAATTTCTAAAATGTTGAGCCTGTAGATTTTGGCAGCCAGATGTAAAATTTTCAAATGGGTTTTGTCGCATCTGTGACCGGTCGATACGAGGTGATTCGTGATGGCTGAGCTATTAGGTTTTATTTTGTTTATGGTTAAGTGTTCTTGGAGGCACCATTTGAAATTGCGCCCGGTTTGGTCAATGTATGTTATGAGGCAATTCCCGCAATTGATCTGATATACTCCTGAGTATGTCAGGTGACGTTCCGGCCCTGTTGTTTATTAGTCGTTTCAACGTGTTTGGGTTGTAAAAGGCCGTAGTTAGGTTTAGTTTCCGAAGGGTGTTCGTTATTTTCGAAGTGATACCGCCTAAATAGGGAATTTTTATGTAGCACCGAACGTTGCTGACGGGGTTGGAGATCTTGTTCAGGATATCATCCACCCAATGGTCTATATAATCTATAGCGAGGTATCGAAATTAGACGGTGTATTAAAGAATTGATCGCTGCTAATTTGATAGCAATTGGGTGGAATGAAGAGAATGGACTGATACAGTCTATACGTTGCTGTTGATTTTCTGTAAATGCCGAATTCTAATCTATTTGTTGATTTTATGATTATGATGTCTAGGAAATTTAGGGTGTTTAATTTTCCTTTCTCGATAACTAAGATTCGCGTCGTAATTGTTGATGAATTCTAAATGACCATACCGATATTGTAATAAACACCCCACTCACCAAAAATATTGTATCACCTTAGTACTTAAGCTGCGCTTTGTAACATTTTGCTTCAGTACCCGATGATGGCGAATGCCGAAATGTCCATTGTACAATAATAAATTTTAATTGTAGAACATCGAAAAAAGTGTTTGATTATTCATATATTATTCATCATGTTCTACCAACAAGTGACAGAAGACTCCATCAACTATATCAAAAACTTGTAATACAGTTAAGTTGACGCTTCATAAAATGACCAGGACATTTTTCAATACTTAATCCTAGTAAATCCAGTATTCCTAGTAAACCCCAGTAATAGATATTTTATCTTATAGATGTTTCTCTTCATAACTATCAATATGTCCTAATCTTATTTGTCCATTTTTGAGCCCATAGTCTCTAGTTCTAAATATATGTCGTATCCATACCAACCACTCATTCGTTTTCTACAAGCTGCACTGCGAGAAGTAGCATAGAAGGCTTTACGCCCGTATGGCAATCGTGTCTTCTTCTCAGGGGTTTCATTTACCACCCAGCCTAGCCTAGGAATGCCCGAACAGCAGTACACTTTCGTGCCCTGTCAAGCATATAAACAACCCAAATACCCACACGAAATCCTCATGCTTACGACGGCGCCGGCGTGTCTCCTTCATTCACCCTCTCTTACTGTATACGAGTACATCTACCTGTATATTCCAGCTGCTCAACTGTACGAAATAAAAGGATTTACAGGCGACATCGCGTCTACAAAAACCACCGCTGGAATGACATCGAAAAATACCTACACATCATTTCTGCTAACCTACATCCGCGCTTTAGATTCGTAGCGAGCCAATGGAATTCACTGAAATACAGTAAGACAAACAGAGACACAGTGATACACTAAACTAGTGTTTAGTCCCTTCATCCATGATTCGCTTTTGTTGTCTTGACTGACGGTGGGCCTTGACTTAGTTACTCATATTATCAAATCAATAATAGAGACATTTACCAGTATCGATACTAGAGTTATATTTGACGTAATTCAACATTGTATTTCTTTGCCAGCTGATTATGTGTATATTTTTCATTGGCTTCAAGTGCGTCGTCGTTGAATGCAGTCAGGCTGCAGCAGCAACAGCAAAATGTAGGACGTTGATGGTGACAGGTTAAGCTCGGAAGGATTAAGCGAGTCGAGTTGAAACTTCCATTTTTAAATGAGAAACGCTTGCAAGCGATGGACTTTGAGGAGAGAGAGAGAGAGTAGAGAGTGTGAGCCGAAGAGAAAACTACGTTTGCAGCTATCAACGCGTTGCAAAGTTTTTCATCCGCACGCTGATAAATGACTTGCGCGAACTTAATTACTTAGGAATAGGAATTTTTGCGTGCTTGTTGCGTGGCACACCACCATCCACCTACTCCTCAATTTGATATTTATATTTTAACGGTTTTGCCGTTACTTTAATTAACATTTAATTAAGTTGTGCGATGCTTTTAATTAATAACTTTAATAATGTGAATTTCGTAATTTTAAAAAGCCACTACCATTCTGAATAACACATCTTGATTTGAACAAACAATATTTAGGAAATATCAATTGGTATTCAACTACGTTCTGTTACGTTACATTTACTGACGTGACTATTTATTTTGTCTTATATTTGTAATTTATATTGCAAGAATTGCTCCAAGTTTTAATTAAATTATATTTAATTAATAACTTTAATACAAATTTTGCAATTTCATAATCATATTACGCAACAAGAACTAAAAAGGGGCAAACACAATTTCAGACGAGGACCAGTTGGTGCTAAATTGTGCACTTGATGCATGCCTTCAGTTTAATTAAGTGTAATGCATGGTGTAAGGCTCACAGTGTAGCCACATGCAATGGTGTGAGTAATGAATATGTGTGTGTGTGTGTGTGTGTGTGTGTGTGAGTTCATTGAGTATGCCACCTTGTGGTAGTAGCCTAATGAATTTTAGATGGTGGCAGTTAATTAGTATCTGGTTGTGCGGAAACACGAAAGCAACAGTAGACACTTGCTAGAGTATGTTAACTCTTTATGTTTAATTTTTAAAATACTTCATAAAATTCATTCAATCTTATTTTATTTTATTACCTCTACAAGTTAGTTATTCACAAGTACTTAGAATGTTAATATATAATATGGCATCAAAGAATGCTTGTAAAACTGTAGGCCACCCATAATATATGTGCATACCACCTATTTTGACTTATTTACGAGGGAACGTAAAGTTTCATACGCCGTGTGTTTATGAACGAAGGCTTGGGATACACATTTTGATGGCCTGTCGTGGTTCGGCGCTGATATTCTGGCATTGTGCATCAAATATTCCACATTTTCGCCTGCTTTTCTCACGGTGACACGAGACATTTTCACTCCTACGCGTACATCTGGGCAAGATGAAAACGACGACGAAAGCGTCTCAGTGGTACTTTATAAATATTTAACGCTACCAAAGTGACGCGTTAATAACTCACGATTGCGTTTTTTTCCTCGTTCCCTGGTCATTTTTAAAGCACCTTTTTGTAATCATTCATTCTTAATCTGGTCTTCAAAAAATACGTTTGAAGTTAGTAATGGGTGGTGATGACGGTGTAATGGGCATTATTGAGGCATTTCGAAGGTTTGCACTGAGGGCCAAGAAAAAACGTGTAGGGAAAGGCCCAAAAATTGCAGTTAGGTTAGCAGGGGAGGTAGAAGGAATGTTCAGGAAACGAGATTAAGTGACTGGGGTTTTCGTTTGTTCGCGGCGTTTTCGGGTGCGCGTGTTGCCGAAAGTAGAATTCTATTGATTTTCCCCGGGGGGACAGAGAAAGAGCGAGCAGCCGGAAAACGCTCCACACTCTCGGGAAAGCGTTGTGGGGGCTAGGAGAGGATGGAGGAGTGGAGTGGAAGGAAGGGCAGAGCAAGAGGGTGGAAGAGAGAGAGAGAGAGAAAGGTCGGCGGTGAGGAGAAGAGCTGTATGCGGGGTGGTGACGGTGGAAAAGCAGGAGCCCGTGCCAGCAGTGTCATAGCCAGCAGGCGAATGGTTGCGAATGCCCCAAAACTTGCACAGATAACCGAAAAGTCTCCACAGAGGAAAATGTCATTTTCCGGGTATCTTATTTTAGCGTTTTTTACAGCCTACAAAGTTTTCTAACCCATTTCTATCTCCTAATTTTGCAACCTAAGCATCAGTTGGTATCCGTCATTTTTGGCTTTTTGACAGAGTCAGTTAATACACCAAACGAGCAAACGAGTAGCAATATTTCAACATTCGAATAGTATTGCATTCACTAGATATGTAAATTCATTTCCACTTAATACGCACGACTAGCATTGGTTTTGGGTTCGGTATTTCGGGTTTGAAGTGTCTGACTCTTGTCGCACACCTGAGGAAGGTAATTTAATATCGGATTCGGGTTCGCCAGCTCATGTTCCGAGGAGCCTGGTGGAGGCTGGAGCAGCGCAAACCCACTCGAGCGCCTTATCTCGCTGACACATTCAATGCTAATAATGCTATCGCGAAATATCCCAACAACTCTATTCTGTTTCCCAGAGACAATTTTTCCATCACACCAGGTGTTCTAGTGAGATATCTACTGTATATCTCAAGATGAGTTTGTACAAATTTATGGGATTAAAGACCTTTTTAGTGGTCTCTTCTTGCCTTTGGCTTTGGAGGTGCATGCTTGATGGTATGACTGTGGATCTATAGCTGCCAATTTCCGCTCGTGTTTCCTCACCCGAATTCAATTCATCTCCTGAGCTTTGAGCGTAAATTACTTCGCACTCTCGGGTCAAGTCTGCCTTCTCTGTTAGTGGCAGGCAGGCATGGATGGATGGATGCGTGGTAGATGGACGCACTCTGTTTAAGTCACATCCATTTTTCATGGCTCCCTTATGTAGATTGAGGTACTTTCATTTGGGTTATATTATTCGACGCGGGTTATATATTTTTGAAATTGTCCAATAATAGCAAATTTAAAATTTATTCCTCACTCACCATTTTGTCACTCATTTCAGGAAGATCTATATTGTCAAAGGGTTAATTTTTCAGAAAGTTTAAATTAAATTGAATAGATTGTAAAGTATAGGTATTAAAACATTCAAGAATTGATATCAATATCAGCAATTTTATATTGCCCCAGCGAATTGCTTTGTATGCCATTCGATGGAGGTTATCTGCGTAGATTTCTCCTATTTATTAAAACACGAAATAGGTTTTGAGGTTATAAATGACTGGAGAGGTTATACGAGGGCATCGCATGCGCCGTCGACGCCGTTTGAATATTTACAACCTGCGCACGACTTGCCTCTCTGCCTCTGTCTCTCACATAGGAATAGGCCCTATACTATCGGCAGCGTGTTCGTAAAAGCATATAAAATGCGTAATAAAATGTGTGGATAGCAGGAAAACTCGGTCGTCGGAGATAAGTTTATAGCATAATATAAGATGCACACGGGCTGCCTTTGTTGGTTCGATAGACGCGCACACTTTTCACAAAATCAACCATGATCCCTCTTTCCATTCTACCTAGCATCGTCCCAGCTACTCTTTCACTGATTGCATTTCGTAGATTTAATGAACTCTTTATGTGCAGCTTCAAAAGTATAACTTTAGATGAT
>WSZQ02133056.1:14511-26759 GCA_019419845.2 Weissflogia rhopalogaster
CTACTCTTTCACTGATTGCATTTCGTAGATTTAATGAACTCTTTATGTGCAGCTTCAAAAGTATAACTTTAGATGATGTTTGATTGCGTTCCCCTTTGACGTTGGTTCTTTTTTTAATGGGAAATGTGCTGTTTTCTTGGCATTCGCGAAAAATCCATTGTCAGCAAGCAATGTGAAGAGCGATATTTCCACAAGGGTGTAAGTATGCGCATTGCAAATTTTGCCGTTTTGGTAAAGCTGCAGCGCAAACAGCGCAAACACAGCCGCGGCGTGTGTTTGCGTCGACCACTCTACAAAGCGATGCGAGTTTGTAAAGCGGCGCGTTTCGCGTAAAAGCTCTGCAAAGCTCAGCGACAACATTGTAGCGCTTCGTTGAGAGCGCCACGCTTTGTAACTTTTCGCAGTGCTGCCTGTGAGAATGTATGCTTCTTCAAGTCCTCCGTACTTTAGCACACTTTTGGGTACTTAGCACGCTTTGACTCAGTTATGCGGAATGCTTTACAAGAGTATAGGGATTTAGAAAGTTGTTTTTGGATGACATATACTGGTTTTTGTTCTTTACAATTCTAATGTTATTTTTTCAAGACCTGATTAACTCTGTAAAAAATAGTAAAAATCGCATATTGTTGATTGTAAATGAATGGGACTGGGTATATTTGAGTCAGCGAATGGTATATGTTAGAGTTTCTGTGGCTTATGCAAATGCGACACGATTAAATTGAAATAACGAACGATCGTGAAGGGCACGCAGCTCGTCGCGCTTCTAGCTTAGCATGAAAATCATCGCATCCACCACCGAACGGCAATTAGCGGGCACGCGCACGTGAATTCATTAACCCCTTATGTGTGCCGTCGCCGACGAGTGGGGTGCCGACTTTGTTGGCTATCCGGATGCGCGTCCCAGAGTGTTTGGGCGAGAGAATGGGGTTTTGACTTTGCAATAGTATGGTGGGACCATCTCGCCACTCGCCAAAATTTGCATAATTACCCGACCCTCAGCCACCAACCCGAACACTTTTATATAGATATTTTATGCATTAGATTCAATTTCAATTGACACCCGTTACCCGGCGCGTCCACCATGCACAAATTGGTGGAGGCGCCAGTACCCCTCATTATGCATATCAATTCTATGTGTATTGATACATATTGGAAGTCTAATTACACGCAAATAAACACATTAATAATTTCGATACTAAATATGGATAATCAATCTAATCAACTTCCATTATTGTTATTGGTATATTGCAATGTTGTGTTTATTGAAGTGTACGTATATTAATGACTGTATGTAAATTTTGTTTATGTTATAAGGATATTGTTTCCTAGTTTCCTAGGTATACTAGAATGAATACAAAGAGGAGGACGTTTTTTCTGTTCCCTTGTCAGTCACGATTTCTTCGAACGACACGCGAAAATCAAGGTCAATAAACACGCTTGACCTAAGCTAGTCTAATTAGTCTAATTTGCCACATAACCCCAACTCAGGCGATAAAGTAATAGCCTAGCATTACAAATAATAATCCGAGCGATAAATTTCTCTTAAAGTCGCGCGTAATTTGTCCACTGACATTTCGGAGAGTTGCGTTTAACGCTGTTTCGTGTATGTATGTTTTTTTTTTTGTTTCGTTTGTTCCTACGAAAATCCGAAATGCTCACATACTCTGCCTAGCTGCTGGCTGGAAAAACAATGTGGCATTTTCCGAGTTGCGTCGCGTGCGCGCTATTTTTAATCATGCCTAGGTCCGATGCGCCATCGGCTACCAGAAGTCGATGAAAACCGATGAAAATAGAGTCGACGCGACGCCTGACATGTACACATTTTCCAGTGCCGCCCGCCTCGGCTGGGGAAGTCCATTAATGGCCATACATCCGTTTACTTTTACCGTCACATGAACGTTGTAATCACGGCAAAATGGTCAGTTTTTCTCTATGCGTGTAATTCCGATAGACATTCATGGCAGACATTTATTTGATGCGACATAAAAGGCCGTAAGCAAGCAATTTTACAGTCATGTTTTAATGGTTCCATGCCTGCCTACACACGAAGACTTATTTGGTTTTAGTAGATGTGGATGATAAAAAAAAACGTGGACAACACTTGTGTTAAACACCAACGCACTTGGCATGTGGATTTGTCACAAATTGAAATTGTTTGCCTAAATGAGCAGATGTTTCATGCTTTTATTGTCTGAGTGAAACGTGAAAAGTAATTGCACGTTTCTTTGATTTTTCTAGAGTTTAAGCAAAAAAATCCATATCTATGCGTAGACGGTGCGTGGGATTATGATTAAATTCGTATAGTTTTTTTTAGAACATATTGGATTCTTTTTGGATACATAGTTTTATTTTTTTGTCGAGTAGATATAAAATATTCAATGTATTTTAGAAATATTAGTATACTTTATTTAAATACCGGGGCTTCCAGTTCAAGTTGTCGGGTGTATGGAAAGACCACGTGAAATGGGTATTTGCACCCATACCAGGAAGGCAAGGTGTACATGGGAAAGTATAAAGGGTAAATGGGTGAGTATATGCAGAGGAAATTGGGGTGTATGAATGAAAATGTGGGATGCGTGTGTGAAGCCGATCTTACTATATGGAGTGGAAGTGTGGGTATTGAATGAATGAGAGGTATTGGAACGGGAGCAGACCTGGTTCCTGAAGAACATGATGGGATTAGAGAGAGTGCTTCAGAAGGCAGGAAGGCTTAGTGCGAAATTGGAAACGACTGCAAGAGTGGCAAGATATGAGGAAGGGTTGGAGGGAATAGGTGAAAACGGGTGAATGGGTGAATGAGTGAAAGACTGGTGAAGAATGTGTGGATGTACTGTGCTGGCAGGGGGTGCATCGGAGGGGCAGTAAGGAGGAGGCGGACGTTCGAATAGGTGGACCTCTCCAAGTTTCCGGTCAGGCAACTGGGGCAGGAACGTAAAGCATTGGAGGGCGTAGTAAGGAAGAGAGGATCCCGGATAAAAGAACAAATAAGGCAAAACCAGATAGTTTACAACTCCTATAATCCATTAGATTATTAGAGACCTTAGTACAAGTGAGAAAATACTCCTGGCGAGAGCGCGTTGTGGATCAGAGGAGAGGGGGCGAAAGCTATGGATGGGGGTAGACTACACCCGATGTATATTATGCGGGTATTAGGAAAGGGTAATCAAGTGAAAAGATGGCTAGGTATCGGAGAAGAAGCGTAAGAGTGGAGGAAAAATAGAGTTGCTTATTGGATATTTTGAGTTGTTTAATTGTATATTTTATGTTGGATTTGGATTTTATTGGCTTATGACTATGTGAAATCTATATTGTGTTTAAGAGAATACCTATAAAGGTTGCATATATATTATTTACTATGGATGTCCACTGACTATCCGATACCGATTTGGATAAAATTAACGTAATTAACTAGTACTCACCATTCATATTCAATTCAGTGGCAGCTTTACTATTATCCCTCGAATTTAAAGCCGTATTATATCCAGTCGTCGTCGCCGTGGTGCCATAAGACACTCCCGACGAAGCTGAGCTAGTACTACGCTTTCCATTAATCTGTCCAATAGTTGTTAGTTCCCCATCGGACGGGTGCAAATAATGGTCACCATAGCGTTGATACTGCGACGCACGATGCTGGTGTATTGAATTGAGAATAATATTACTCGACGTTCGCGACAACGCCTTGCGCTGTCGAATCGCCTCCTTGTAAATCCTACAGTACATCGTCACCATCACAATGCCCGGTATCCAAAAGCTGATGCTCGACGAGATGATGGCATAGTAGTTGTTCACCACAAATACGCATACGTTCGGATGGTCCTCTTTGAAGGCCTTGTGCTCTTCGGTCGTATACCAACCGAGGAAGATCGGCGTAAAGGAAATCACAGCAGGGAGAATCCATACGTTGGCAAGCATGAAACCCACCGTCTTATGGGTCATTGTTATAGGATATTCCAGTGGTCGTACAATGGCGTAGTAGCGATCCACTGAGATGCAGCATAGATGGAGGATGGAGGCTGTGGAGAAGTAGACGTCGAAAGAATTCCACACGTCGCACATGAAGGAACCGAACATCCACTTGCCGGTGAGTTCAACACTTGCGTTGAATGTCATCGCACACAGGGCGACAAGCATATCGGCCATGGCAAGTGAGACGACGTAGTAGTTAGTAATGACACGCAGTTTTCGATGACGATGCACGCTGATAATGACGAGTGCGTTGCCCAATACAGCCGCGAGGATTATCGTGCTGAAGATGAAGCCTTTGAGGATGAGAAAGAGCAAGTCCGGCCAGTCGGGGTGTTGCAGGGTAGCGTTTTCGATGGTTGTCACGTTGGTGCTCTGCAGCAGGGTAGTGGTGTTGGCGATGTGCAGGGTCGGTGAGAGTGATGGCTGGCTGGTGGTCGTCGCTGTGAGGGTTGCCGAAAACGATGCCATTGCCGCGTTCACTATCATTTTGTGATGAATCAATGCGTTGATAAATTATTCATCAAACTAGCCATTTTTCTTCTTCTGGAAATTATGAAATTTCAATTAGAAGAATTAATTGTATTGCTATTGAAAATTATGAACGAGGGTTATGCCAATAAATGTTATTATTATTATTATTATTATTAGTAAAATAAATTAGCTTGACTTGCTGTAGTCATTCAGACAACAGAGAAAGTTCAAAATAGAAAATATATAAAAAACAGACAAAATTAATTCTAAAAAGGCTTAAAGGCTTTAATGAAATCACTTAATCACTTCGATATCTAGGTTATACAAAATTGCGTCCAAAATTCCCATCGTAGAAGCTCGAGAGGAAATCCTTGAAAGACAAATAGATTTGGAAAGTTAAATAGTAGAGACGATTAAACGCGTCTTGAATTCCTTATCTAACGTTGTCAAACCTCGCGCTCGATTTCGAAGGTAATTAGCAGCATTAAACTGGTGCAAACAAAATGAACCCTTTCGTAACCAAAGTCTCTTCATTGAAATCAGTGAGTTATCTGAATTGACACAGTCAACTCTTGTATATCTTATGCCTTAACTTACTAGAGTTAAATCGAAAGTTGACACATGCAAAGATAATGCCAACACGACGCCATATTATTATTCATTCATTCACCACCTTCTGCTTATGTTGCTTGCGTTCGTGCAAAAGTTTCTAATTAGATCAACTTCTTAATTCGCACAATGCACGTAAACAATGTTCGTGCTAAGTGCCAAGCGTCGACTACGCCGAGTTAATTAAAAATTGTCTCGTTTGTATCCGCTATATGAATACAGCGAAAATCAAGGCAACAAAAATGAAAATTAAGAAAATTTTAATTTAACAGGCATAATTCGTAAAATTATGAAAGTAATCAAATTTTATTCATGCCTTTATTACTTTGTAATTTTGGGAATTTCGTTAGAAATTAGCAAGGAATATTTGACCGCATTATTTCGGGGTAAAGCTCGTTGAGTTTGCAATCTATGTTCATTTGTTAAAATTTGACAATGGTGTTCACGGCTTTACGAACAACTTCGGGATTTGATGAGAAAGCTAAATATTTGCGAAGGAAATTGGAAAGTTTTCTGAACAGACGAAATACATTAAGACTCGAAATATCCTTGTTTCGTCCACGTTGAATATTTCATAGCGAGTTCTATTGTCAGAGCTCTTCCAAGGATGTTGACACTTGTTTTTTTCTATTCGTAACGGCAAGCACAAGGGTGATAATGTGAAAGTTTCCAAATTAGTCTGAAAGGGATTGGAAATAATAAGACATCGTTGTGCCTACTAATATCACGTCGTTGCCACCTTCGAAAAGCCTACAGGCGAGACGAAGATGACGGCTCCAACGATGCGACGACTTTGCAATGGACCAAAAACGGATGATTGTTTACAGCGGTATAACTCAATTTGAGGCGCCCGAAACACCTAATTGCGCTGCGAATTAATTAGTGGCTGCTCTCGGTGTACGAGAGATGTCTTTACTAACGGCGTGGTTGTGCCAGCATCTCTCAAATTAATAGTACTCGAGCGTGTCGTCAGATAGCGGTAGCAGAATGAAAAAAGCAGCAGTATGAAAATTGGTGGAGGTGCCGGGATGGTGTACTCGTATTGTGTGAGTGTAATGTCATGTCGTCTCGTGATGATATTTTCCGGGGAAGCTTGCTCGTTTGTTGCCTCGTCTTCATTGCTATTTTCCATGCGCGTACGAGTGAGCGAGATTGTCTAGACACTGATGGCTCATGATTCCTGCTGAAGGAGAGGACAACGATCAAGAGTCACACGGTAATGGGTGATGGGTGCTGGCTCGTTTTGTTTTCCACCGGGACGTTTTTTTATCATAAAGCGGGTTTCTGTTCAAATGATAGAGGGGGATGTAATTTTGAAAGTGCAATTTTTCTTTTTATTATTTTCTTGAATTTCTTTTGATATAAAATTGTGAAAGGGGAAAATATTGATCATATATTGAACTTTTTTGATCGAGCGATATAAATTAAATTGTGTTTTTGTATAAAAATGTCTTTCTAGAAATTGTTACTTATTCGTTTTTAATAAGAAGTTAGTTTCGAACATGTATCTATATTTTTATAGTATAGTGTTTATTTTACTTGATCTGTAACCAATTGTTTAGTGTTTCATTGTCCACCGGTGTCACCTACTGGTATCTTCAGAAGTCTTAATTTTGTGTTGTTTGGGTGCTATCCTAGTCATCTCGATATATTTGTCATATCATAAAATTGGTATGTGATAAGTACAAACGGTTTGGATATTGGAAATCAGCATCACTCAAGTATAACAGAGCGAGGGTAAGAAAGCAAGAAATCCACCGAACATTTATTTTTTAAGTAAACAAATCTATCAAATTTAAATTAATGTTCAGACATGTTTGTATCCTCTGCTTTACAGTATAATAATAAAAAGACGTAATTAAATTTTATTCTCGCTTGAACTATCTAATTTTAACACAAGTAAATAACATCGTAATCACTTTAGTTTACTATAAGTGACTTGAAGCTCCCATTGAAGTTTAAATGAACGCTAACGAGTTTTCCATTGATTTCACGCCAAACCTTGTTCGCCTTTCCCACCAATGGTTGTTTTCCCACAAAAACCTTGAAAATACAAATCGTCCTTCACTCCTACCATTTTGATAGTGCACCCTTTTCGGTGTAGTATAAGTGAACGTCATTAATATGTCTGAATGGACATGCTACGAGTAGATTAAAACACTCCTGCGTTCTCCGAAAATTCTACACTGATTAATCTAGACGGTACGCAGACGCGACGTTGCATTTTCCCTATTTACGAAGGAAAATCACACGTATTTTGGGTTTGAATAGAATACAAATGTTTGAATTTCCACTAATCGTTTGCTATGTTTCCCCCAACTTCATGAATATGACAATTAGAAAGAGCTTTTGTGGCCGCATCTTTTTTTATCACTTTCTTTACAGTCACAATTCTAAACCTAAGTTTTATGGTAATACTAGTCGGATGTATAAAAAAAATCTACATTGATTTTACTTGTCTTCATAACTTGAGGCATATCCAGTAAGTAACGACGTCATGAAGTTCATTATGGTTGTTTAAATATTTAACTTGTCCTTTATGTTTACGGAAGGCTTGTACACATTTGCAAGCAAGATGATTGCAATGTCTTTATACTCATATGCATGTCAAGGATAAGAAAATGTTGAAAATGTCTCTGTATTTTTTCTTGTTTATTTTAAAAGTAATACAATGTCTCTGAGACAATGGGAAATTTCATTCGGAAAAGGTAGAAAGGAAATGAAGAAATTTTAAGATTATAAATTAAGTCGAAAATATTGAACAACACACCGAAACAGGAGAGAAAGTGTAATCAGCCTAATGCGAGGTGTAATATACACTGTACTTTTTTTTGATGTTATAAATTACGGTGGAATGCCCGAGGAAATTGTGATGGTGGAGGCGCCGGGTATAAGATTATACGCTCGCGGCCGGAATTTAATCGCAGCGTGTTGGCTCTGATGGAAAATGAGGAAAATATTACCGAATATATATTATATTTTACTTCCAAAATTATAATAGTATTTCCGTTATTTTTATTTATATATTTTTGGTGTATTTATTCCTTAGTTAAAATAATAATAATATCACATATTTTAATGTTTATCGACCTCTGTGGGTCTTTCCGACTTTGATATGTTCTATTTATTTTTGTTGTCTGATTTTTTGTTTACAATTCATACATGTTAGTGTGTTTATACAATTTTGGTAGTGGTGTGACTGGTTGGTGTATGTTGTTGTTAATTGTAGTTCTTCTAATTTCAGATGTCTGTAGATTGGTGTGTGAAGTCTTAATATTTGAAGTTGATTGTTTGAAGTTGAATGTTTAAAGTAGTGTGTGTGTGTGTGTGGGTGGGTGAATGTGTGAAGTGGTGTGTGAATAATAATCGCACTGTGTGCTGCCCGCTCCGAGGACTCGAACCTCGTCCGCTGGCGTGATACGCCAAGGTGTTACCCACTAAGCCACCCGGACTGGCTTCTTTAGATATTTTCCATTATTTTCAAAAATTCTTTCTAATTCATACCAATTCCATTAAGTTTTGAAAAAATAATGATTAAAGAGTTTTTAAAAGTGTTTTCTTACGAATTAGATATTTCATAATTCTAATTTTTGACATGTTTTAACTTTGTTTTTGATTTCGTTGCTCTTGACTTTCAATCAATTGAAACATAAAAAAAAACATTTTCGAACATTAACCTCTTCCGTATTTCCCTCGTGAGGCGTTTATTCTCGTCGCACATTTTCGACGCACTATAAATAGAAATAGAATGTCACTGGCGAGGTTGGAGGCGTTGGATTCGACATATTTGCGCTAAATATTTACACAAGCATGCATTATGTATACGTTAGTGTGAGATGTTGGGGCGGGTTGGTTAGGCAATGCGATGCCGATATCGCTTGTTCGATGGGCGTGTAAACAATTCACATCAATCTACACAACGCCTGTGAATTACCTGGCGTTTTTCGGTTTTAAGGAAGTTTGACTTTCATGGCCGCCCCCCAAGTCTGGGCGTCCTCCTCCCCGACCGATCCGTATGCATACACAAGTACAATTGATTTTTTCGACGGCTACGGCGATGTCGACGACGAAACGCTTGACCTTTGCACCGTAATTTATCATCGAGGTAATCTACGTCGGCAGGCCGGCCAGTCGACCAGCCAGCGAGCTGAGCCCGGCGAGCCCTTCACGATTTCTCGATAATTTCAAGTACATGCGAGCGCAAACCGCAAGTATTGCATAATGCTCGTGTTTGCAATGCCGGGTGATTACGCGAAGCATGTTGGCTATATAAAGTGAAGTATAAAGTGCGAAATTTAGTCGGTAAGTGTGAAAAATGCGTTTTCCGTTCTTGCCAACATCGCAATGCTCTATAAATCTCGCTACAACTGCTTAGCGCATTTCTGCACATATTTCTTCATAGTTACAAATTTTTCCTTTGATTTATTCGCTGTATTTTCTAGAAAACTAGGAAAAATATTCGAGATTTAAGTATTTCTGCTGAAATGCGCTCAGTTTTCATAATTATTAATTTTATTTCATATTGCAATGTTTTATTTTGAAATTATATTTGGTGTATTTATAGCTAAATTTGTATAATTACACATTGAGTAATTATTTTAGTAATTTAATGGTATTTTTGACGTACATTTAATCTAACTGACCTTCATGGTAGCAAAATATAGCCAGAAATGGTTTAATACGTAAAATACACAAACCCTTTTGTTGTGCAATGCATTAACATGGCGTACAAGCTGATTTTCGAGCTTATTTCATGTGTCTGTACACGTTTTACATTTCGTTTCTATTTTGTATGCCGGGAAGTTTTAAACCGATTTATTTCGGCTTGTTTTTACTGGATATAGTTTACACCTAATCAGAAATTATTCCATTTTTATGCCCCGTAAAAATATTAATTACTTTAGAGAATAGCTCTAGAAAATAACAATAAACCTTGTATAAAAATTTCATTTATATGCGCTGTGAAATTGCGATGATATAGGCTTCAGTTAAATTTTAATCATACCAAAATTCAAGCCATTCTCATCATAAAATGCTAATTAAAGTTGAATTCTAAAATAATCCAGTTTATATTACATTTAAAATGTTTTTCAGCCTCATATTTGACAAAAAATATAAACAAGAAAAGCGGATTATAATCGTCTATTTAAGGAAAACCTAAAACATTTTATAAAATTATTTGCATATGTTTGATCATTAAAAGCAAGACCATTGAATAGAATGCTACAAATTGATGTTAATATCAATTGTAAGGATTCAGTTTTCGCTCACACCGCAGTCGTGGTTTGCAGGAGGCGTACTTTACGAATACTGCAGTCGCATTCTGCATAGCACATGCAATTCTCTGCCGCCGGCGGTTTTCCTCCGACTTACTTAAAGCTCATTATAAAGTTTCCCCGGCCCGCAGTTCTATGCTTAGAGCCCTTGTAGCGCATGCTGCATGCAGCGAATATCCTCCTCTCTGCATGGCCACAAATCCGTCAATTTCGACAATGTCTTCCCTACTTCCTTTTGACATGTTGCAACTTGCTGATATTTATGAAACTGCAACGCTTTCGTATGCAGAAAGTTGCGGAAATCATTCAAATTTCTTGGAAAACTGTTCACACCTTACAGAATATAGAGTATATGTATACAACCAACCTACATAATATCTATTTTTATACTGATGCGGAACACATTATTAAATGCAAAGATTATTTTAGAAAGTTTGCGTTTGTTGTTTACAAGAAGTATTTTTGGGAAGGTTTTGAACAACGGCAAGCTACAACCAAACGCTAAGTGCTTTTGAAAATGTCGCCGAAAGTGAGTTTAAAGTTGTTGGGTGGTCCTGGGTTTTCTCACTTAGCGACCGCAACTTATGTGGAGCAAATTCACCCTGGCGTCAAGGCATCGTGCCGTTAACCAGGTGTCTTTTTCGCTCTCGACGCGGTCTTTTTGCACGTAATCCTTAAAGTGACTTGTAAATTATGCAATCCCATCGTAACAGCCCACAAAATGTCAGAAAATACACCAGAGATTCACAGGAATTCACAAGAAAAGCATAAAATAAGACGCGGAAAATCTGTATAGAGATCAATTACATATAATCTGTATTTTATATCATTAAATGTTTATACAATTTTTACAATACTTTAGAAGACAAGATATGTGAAAGAAAAACATTGAAACATAATTATTTTTACTTTATTTAGCATTTTCTACTTCAGCTTAAAATACTTACATAAACTGCAATTATGCAGATTGCAGATAATTTTTTAAAGCTACTGCATATTTTTAACACGTGACACTATTTACACCAATTTAACACTATCACAACGATTCTGTCTCTGAGTTACGTAATTAATCCATTAACGAGCGTTTGAAATCACACAACTTTTACATCACTTTCACGATCCACTGCAATGATTTCGTGAGTTTAAGATGTGTTTATGCATTGAAGTATGTATGCTCGAATTTAAGTGCGTTTAAAGGTATGGCACGTGATTGAAATAATCTCAAGTTTGGTTATGTTTGGCCGACGATTGGTAGAATTTTCGGTGGCTAGTGGCTTTGGATTGGTGTGATGTTGTGTGCGCCGGTGGCGGTAGAAAGGAGCAGCAGCAGCGTTGTTGGCGTTTGGAGGCAGCAGCAAGAGATGGGCTGCACACATGCATACAAACACTCACACATACACACGCACATATACGCATATATACACAATACGCGCGCGCGTGACACGGCAATAACAACGCGACGCGAAAGGGCACCGACGACCTTGGCGGTCGTAGACAGACTGATCGGCGGTGGCAGCAGCGTCAGTGCTGGTGGCGGCAACGGCAGTGTAGCGTGATGGTGGTGGTGGTGGAGGCGCCGGGGACCAACAACGGTGGTGGTTGGTGCGCTGCTGCTGGTGGAGGAGCCACCAACGAATGCGACAAGGAGCGAAAAAGAGATTTTTCCGAATGAATGTGTGTGTGTGTTTTTTTTCGCCTCCTGCTCGTCGTCGGCGTCGTGCCCAAAAAGCAAACGCAATTATTTTTAGACACTGGCTAAAAATGGAAAATTGCGGAATTGATGTAGAGCATATCCTTAATTGGGGCCACCACGCAATTGTTAATTATTCAGAGTAATTAATTGTTTTTATAGGTAATACAAATAATGATGGGGTGGTTTTGAGGAAGCAAGTGCAGCGTCGGAATGCTGCGGCTTAATTAAAAATG
>WSZQ02133056.1:26859-73906 GCA_019419845.2 Weissflogia rhopalogaster
ATTATAAACTTTATATTTTTGTTGAATTTTAGTTCAGTTTAAAAATAAAAGATTTCTTAATATCTATTTCCGAATTCGGTTCTCAGTGGGATGCATACTAAAGTGAATTCTTCTTCTTAGGAGTAGTATAGTAGTCTAATCTGTAATATGCCTAATTATATTTGTAAATGCACAAAGTGACTTTATGAAATTATGTCCCCGCGAGTTGTAAGTTCGCGGAGATTCACTTAAGAAGGTTTGATATGCCCAGCAGGGTAAGCAATACAAAGAAGAAATACACACGAAGAATACGGTACATACGCGTAGGAATAATGGTATAAAAGTACTTACTCTTGGTAATGCTGGACATGAACTGATATATTTCACATATTTCAAAGCGCAAGAAGCGTCAAAGATGCCAACTTAAGTAGGCAGCGGCCGGACGCATGCGCAACTTAGACAGCCGCTGCCAACTTGCCTGGCGGCAGGGTTGAAAACCTCCAAAAGAGCGAATTGGCGCGAACAATATTGAAAAAGAAACAAATAGAGCTAATGAACAAATTTGCCTTCAGTTTTGGTAAATGTTTATTGTCAAACTGTATGATTCGCAATCTCAAACACGATTTTTAGCTTTAAAAATGAACAGGAACAAATTGAACAAATTGTAAGATTACTCACGTCATTTTAATCGAGCTTACATATTTTTAATGTATAATCGTTTGTGATTTGTTTTTGTGCGAACATGTTTATAAATGCGTGCCATAATCATCAATTTTCAATTTCACGCATATTTATTCCATCCTAGCAAATTAACTAAATGCAAGAAAAAAAAGAATAAAATAGTAACGCTGTGAGTTACTAAGCTCAGACTTTGCAATTATAAAGTTAGCTCGTAAATAAAGTTGATCGTGCGTTCTTCGGCGGGCGCTGCAAGCGTGTGCTCGCGCTTATACTCGCGCCCACCCGGTTTCCAGCATAATGAAAATTTGATTAAATCGCACACGCTGTTCGCAGCTCACCCCCACCGGCGATCGATCTCCCATCAACACGCGAGATTTTCTACACGCCGCGCCACGGCACGTGATCTGCGGCCGCTTTACGACTGACTTGTGTCGCTGCTTCCACCTAATGCCATTTGTGAAGGCGCCGGGCGACGACGAGTAAGCGTGTACTTGTATATTGTACACTGAGTTCAACAATCGCCGTATGTTTGGTCTGAATCCTCCACATTTTCTGTTTCAGGGGACTGAATATAATGTACGCCCTGGTGGCTCTCGTAACTGTTTCGTACGTTTCGAATAATACGGGCTGTGTTTCGTTGTTTTATGTCCGTTCAGGACTCAGCCGAATCTCTGAGCCTGGGTCAACACACACACATAAACGCCCATACACACATATGTTGATCGTCGCATGTTCTGGACTTGCATAATACCGACGAGGACACTATATGTGTTTATTGACTTTGTTTTACGATGTGTTGAAATCCGGTGTGAGGAGGCAACTAAAAAATAGTAATTACTAAATTCAGAGGGTAAAAATATAATGTTAATTTTAGAAAAGAGTATTAAATACTACAATTAGGTAGAAAGATTAAAGTATAGTTAGTTTAAATACAGAAAATGAAGAAAAATCATTTCTAATTTAACTTGTTTGGTGGTCGGCAGTCAAGTAATCAGGTATATCAAATGACCGATATTCATTAAAATTTCGCATCGAAGAGCATAATTTACGAGAGCAGAGCCGAGGCAGTAAACAGGAAAGCAACCGGACCCGAAATCCAATTACGAGTCGTAAATGTTTTTACGAGTACCTTCGTTTCACTGAACCCCGCGCACAATTTGGTGCGTGCCGATCCAACATTTTCTCCCTCCACATGCTGCGCTAGCATTGTTCCGTGATTGCTTCTGACCACGTCCATCAATTATTCTATTTGTTTGGTTTATTTGCAGCATGTGCCAAGCATCGCCCTGATTATAATTGCCCATTCTACCCCGTACCGAAAAACCAAAGGCAGTCATGAAATAATCATGGCGCAAGTCAATCAAAATCAAGTCAAACAAAATTTCACCCCCCAGTAAACAGTATTTAAAATCGGTACTAAGCTTAACGAATTGTAAGATCTACCAACAATAATGAGTCATTAGTTTGTTTATTTCTATACGTCATGAAGGTATCACTGTTGGCATTTCAATATTTTAAAAAGTTTTGAGAATATAATGAAGGATGGGTGTTTAGCGAGGTAAATGTAGTTCAAGAACGATTCGAAATGAGTGTTCACAGGTAAATTCACACGAACGCCGCTCGAGAAATTCGCCAAAGTGCGCAATCATGCAGATAAATTATTAAAGCTTGCCGTCGTCGAGTTCGAACACGAATTGCCTTTAACAGTTTTCACCATGTCGCATCACAAGTCAAAGAAACATTCATGGTGCACTTGTATAACATCACAAAGAACGTAGCATAGAAATACTCTGGAAGGTTTTTCCCCCCTTGTTTTATGTTTGTTTAATATTTTTTTGAAAATAAAATATAGACACATAAATTGATATAAATATATAAATATAAACAGAATAAAATTAAAGTCAGTGAATAAAAATACAATGAGTAAAGGTATAATTGCAAGCTTATCTTTAGTAGAACGTGATTCCATTGATATCTTCCGTCGTTTTCGCTTGATTTATGATACAAATCTGCCGCTGTAAGTATCGATTGCATGTCTGTATAACCCAACTCACACGCAACAACCCTCATCCTCATATTTCCAGCGCAGAAAATCGCAGATAGCACAGATAGAAATTTGCAACAGTTGCAAATATTGCGTTGCGCTCAATAGCGCATCAGCCACCGGCAAAATATCTAACGGATGCGTTCGAGTGATTAATAACTCCTCTACTCGTTTACGTATATAATGATAAATATTAATTAATACGTTATTGATTAGCTGCCAATTATATTTGATAGGCCCGGGCAGTAACGTTACGAAGGTGAATGTGACACGAACGACACGATAGGTGGCAGTGTAGCGTTTATGCAGAATCTCGATGTAAATGCGTTTTCGTTAATTATCTCGAGAGTTAACAACGCGCTCGGCGGTCGACATTGTTGTGGTTGGGCGAGAGGTGGTTGGTTAGTAGACTGCCTAGATGGATTTAACGCACGTTGAGGCGTTTTAATCATCTTACATCCTTTACACCCCCGGCGCCGGCGTTCTCATGTCTTTCAGGTGTCTGCCCATATTTGTGTTTAGTGTTGTGCGGTTGTACAGTTATGCACCAAACTCGCAAGATTGATATGCAGGATTATTTTACAATACATGCGTGGGTAGATAAGGAGTGGGTAGTGTAGGGTAGAGAGCACGTGGAGATGAGCGAGACAGCGATTCTTGCAAATTCCTGGCCGGATTTTCAAGACCGGAATAAGGGGGATTTTAATTTATTTCCGCATTTTCGCAGCTGTGGTGAAAATTTAGGTCAGGTTAATCTTCATCGTCCTCCTGGAAATAACAGATATTAATATTTATAAACCATCATCACTGTTTTAACGCCCATTTGGACCATTTTTATCCTTCTTAGTATTAAACCTTTCGTATTTTCTGGCGCTTTTAGCAATATTTGCTATTGTCACACTTGGGCAAGAGTAGTGTTAAATTAACAATAGCGTGGCTAACTAAATATCGAAAAAAAATCCTTCGTACGTGCTGCGCTCATGCTTGGGAATAAGTCGAAGGGTCCGGCTACGTTGGCTGAACGTAAAACTAACACAAACTGAATTCGAACAATCTACGAAATAAATAAAGTAAAAATAAAATTAAAGTAAAGGCGTCCCGATAAAAGCCGAAGGCGACGGAAGGGAAAAACCTGCCTCAGCCGCCAGTGGCCAGCGGAAAACTTTGTCACTCTTGGATTTTTCAAACGACGCAAATCCTCTCGTTCTCGTCCTAAAACGCATGCACACCCAAAAACTTTCTAAATCTATTTAAAAAAGTGTTTCGCTCTTTCTCCAGGACGATATTTCGCCGGTGAGCCATTGACCAAAGTCGAAATCTACTCGGAAATTTTCCAACAACTTTCTCGGCAAATTTCGCTCACACTTTGATTTTTTTCCTCCTTTGAGCATAACTTTGAAATCAAATATGATTGTATTTTGATATTTTAATGTTTCAGGCGAGGCGACCATTTCTCATTTTTAATGATTGCCGCCGCCAAATAAAAACGAGTCATTTATTATTTTTCGCTCAAGATAGCAGAGTTGCGATTGGAATTGCGAGTGGGCGACAGTGGAAGGAGGATAGGTAGGTTGGATGGTCGATTTGGTGGGAAAAACGTGTGGCAATGAACGCCGAAAACCCCGGCGAGGAAAGCGCACGTCAAAATGTAAAGAACAAACGTATATCACTCTCGAAAGAAGCTGTGGTGTTCCATTCATGCGTTCGGGCGTGAAAATAATGGCGAAAGTTTACTTTCGACAGCAGGCACGTCATCCTGCGTCCTGCGGGACCTGGTGTAGGAACGCCCAATTTCGATATGATGTATTAGAATGTAGCTAAGGTGCCGAATATTGACAGTTTTTATATTACTTTCTTTTCTTTGTCGATTTTTTTAACCTCTCTTGGAAAATTGCTCAATTAAAAAATATCTATTACCTAAAATTGAAAAATTACAAATTAATTATTTTGTAATAAATGTTTATTATTATATTTATTGTTGCAGCTATATCCTGGCAATACCCGCTCAGCACGCGTACCTTCAGCAGTTGTTGACCCAGTGGCACACTGAATCAATAGAGGAGAGAGGCTTTCCCTGCGCCGCTGCAACGGGTCCAGGTCATTCGTTCGGTGCAGCAGGATGGATCTGCATGTGCTTGGCATGGCCTCATTTTAATGGAGCATCCGCTCGCATGTTGGTCCTTGCAATAACCGCCAGGCAACATAAGCTGCTCTGTTCCTTGGCTTTCATCTCCTGTGTGTTTACTTGCAACCACAACTGCAGCAGGCAGATATGCGACGGTGTATGTGCAAGAATGTACGTTGAATCGAGCGTATCGATCAATCAATTGGCCTGCCGTCTGAGCATTCGCATAGAAAACACGCAACGACCAGCAAAATGCTCATCGGCTGCAAATATGATTAATGACATTGTCGACGACCCTCGCAGAGATAGCGAGATCTACCGAAGATCACCAAGAACCTGATCGCAGATCCTTGTTAGCTATGCAAAAATTATCAGGCACCCGACGCGTCATGATCCAGGGAATACAGGAATGCAATTATCATCGATAATACTGTTGCTGAGTTGTTATTTATCGCTTTTCATGACTGCAATCTTTTTGAAGCATAAAATAATTATAGTGAAAGAACATTTCTTAGCGCTGAATGAGTGGAACATTGTTGGCGTAGTTTTGTGGCTTTTGTTTCTTGTGCAGTTACGGCGAAAATTAGCAAAGTTTTGTAGATTATAAGTTCTGAAAAACCACATCAAACTCTGTTAGAAGTTATTTCAAAAGGTCATTTGAATTGGTATCACGCGTTTACCACACTTATTATTAGTTACCTACACTTCTGGATTAAGTAAGTTTTATTTCACTGCTTATTAGCAAGTGTAAGTTACCACTTATATTATTTATAATACCGTGAGGAAACATTTAAGTTTAATAATAATATATTTTAATGACTATCGACCTTTGAGGTAACAGTAATATTCAGTTAAATCAATGCCAAAATGTAGTAAAACAGAATTTATTAATGTTTAATATGTGTGGCGCCATCTATTGAATAATGTACAAAGTTTAACTACATTGGCAATACAGATTCCTACTTGAGATTTTTAACAGAGTTTTGTAATTCTACTATTACCTAAAAGATGGCGCTACTAGTTGTAAGTTCCGTAGTAAACTGAAATAGTTAGAATTATGGTTTTCCCGAATTATATGAAAAATTAAATGAAATTAATTTCTTAAATCTTCAAATTTTATTTCTTCTTATCTCCATGAACCTGATACCAAATTATCTAATACTATCGAAAAATGTTCGGATGACGCGAAGAGGTAACGTTGAATTTGATATTGTTAACTGAATTATAGCACAATAAAAGTCTTTCTCACATGTAAGAAGGTTTATTAATTATTTTCCCTTTCTTACAAATATCGATGCGAACAATTACACTACATAGAGAATGTCCTTTTACATATAAGACCACTTTTACCTTATTGGGAGACTAGACGAGTATGTAAGGTTATTGGTCTAGTGGTTAGGTGGTGCGCCAATTATTTGGGCGTCGCAGGTTCGAATCTCGTCTGCGGTGCTCTGAAAGATGTTTGTTTTAAAAATTTTTTTTAATCATAAGTTTTAGCAAAATATAATGGTCAACCGCCGCTACGCGGCGGTAGTTCGTTTTCCTGGTGGGTTGCAATCTTACAGTTCGCCGCTTCGCGGCGAACTCCGTCCGAGTCGCGAGTCACGGGCCCGACCGGGATTCGATCCTAGGACCTTCTGGTTCGCATCCCATAACTCCACCACTGTGCCACTTGGGCGGCATACACCTGGCCGAAATTGTAGAGATTAAAATGAACACATTTTCATACTTATATTTTATAATGTACAGGGAATAAGATTGCAATGTTTTTAAATGTGTACGAATTGATATTTGTTACAAATGAAAAGTAAATAATAAAACTTTTTTAATTCGAGGACTTTCATTGTAATATAATGTATTCGTAACAAAGAGGCTAACCCCTTGACTGATTTTTTGTGTGAAAAAAATAAAGTTTTTCGATCGAGGAAAAAATGGTTCCATTTTGGTTCCATGTTACAAATTTCAATTCCAACAATTACATTTAAAAATATTGAATTATTATTCTCTGTGCTTCATAAACTATAAGTATGAAAATGTGTTCATTTTAATCCCTAAAAACTCGGGTCGGTCATTTTACCTGCAATATGGGCGCTCGAGTGTCGTGACTCACTGTAATTTATAAAAACCGAAAACTATGCTCTAGCGGAGGGCCCAATTATTTAAGCCAATTATTCTCGGCTGATGACCCATTTATCTACCCAAAGAGTGGGGACAGGGTAATAAATGTCGAATTCGTTTTCCAATGTACAAAATGCAGAACCTTAATGAAACAATGCCTAGCTGCTACCGGCTAAACGTGAAAATGTAGGTATTGCATGTATCTTCGGGAACTGTGAATAATTAGACATAATATTTTAAAACTTTCTATATTCAAATTGTCTTAAGGCTGAAATCAATTGATATAGTTTCAATTCACACACTTGATAACAATATTGGTAGCGATTTTGAGTCCACCTGCCCTGCGGGGCGTGTAAAATTAGTTGGGCTTCCGGAATGCCTCACCAGCATACTTGGCTTTGTTGCCTAATTCCTCTTCAATGCGGAGAATCTGATTGTATTTAGCGAGACGTTCTGAGCGGCATGGCGCACCAGTTTTGATTTGTCCAGTCGACAAACCCACCACCAAATCAGCAATGAAAGTGTCTTCGGTTTCACCTGACCTATGGGAGACCATAGTTCCCCAGCCGGCGGCTTTCGCAGTTTGGTGGGCACGAATCGACTCAGTGACTGATCCGATTTGATTCACTTTTAGCAAAAGCGTATTGCACGCCTTCTTTTCCACTGCCTTGCTGATACGCGTTGGATTTGTTACAGTCAGATCATCACCTACAATTTGGATGTTGGTTTTGGCAGTGAGGTCAATCCAGGAGCCCCAATCGTCCTGATCGAAGGGATCCTCAATGGAAACGACGGGATACTGTTTGGCATACTGCAAATATGTGTCGCGCAATTTGGAAGGCATAAGGTACCTCTCCTTCGGCGATTTCGGGTTCTTAAAGTCCAAGTCGTACTTGCCCTTCTTGAAAAATTCAGAAGCAGCACAATCCATACCTGGAAAATTAGCAGAATGTATTTTATTGTTAATTTTCACATAAAATGTCTAACAAGTATTGTGTCTCAATTGTCCGACATGGATTTGAATGTCGTTTTTAGCTGGTTGTCCAAAAAAGCAATATAAACCAAACTTTGAATTTTCTTGGGCAAACGGCTCAATACGGCGTAAAATACCGTCAACACAAATTATTTCTCTATGTACTACAGGTACAAAACATTTCATTCATTTCCGTGTTTGACAATTGAGACACTCTCCTGGTAAAACTAAGGTAATATCAATTATAATAAATTTACCGATAGCAATCTTCCCAGTGTATCCTGCTCTTTTAATAGCTTCATTAATCAAGTTGAGAGCATTCTTAGCATCTTTAATCTTCGGTGCAAAACCTCCTTCATCACCAACAGCAGTCGATTGAAGACCGAATTTCTTCTCAATCACAGACTTGAGATGATGGTAAACCTCAGTACCCATTCGCATCGCTTCCGTGAAACTTTTCGCCCCAGTTGGCAGAATCATAAATTCCTGCATGGCGAGTTTATTCCCAGCATGCGAACCACCATTGATAACGTTAAACGCAGGGACTGGTAGGATAATATCATTGTTGTCAGCCAATGCAGCAATGTGCTTGTACAATGGGAGTCCCTTCTTAGCTGCACCTGCCTTACACACTGCTAAAGACACGCCGAGGATGGCATTCGCCCCTAATTTCGATTTATTCTCAGTGCCATCCAATTGCAACATAAATTCGTCAATGGCGGTTTGTTCGGTAACTTCCAAGCCTTTCTTGATCAATTCCGGCGCGATAATATCGTTCACATTGGAGATTGCTTTCAGCACCGACTTGCCGTGATACTGAGTTTTGTCCCCATCTCGAAGTTCCAGTGCTTCATGAGTTCCTACGCAAAAGTTCCATAGAATCAAAGAAATGTGCTGAAAAATAACTTATATTATTTACCTGTGCTAGCACCTGAAGGCACCGCAGCTCTAAATAAACCAACATCTGTGACAAGATCAACTTCAACAGTTGGATTACCACGAGAATCAAAGATTTGCCTCGCGAAGATGCTCTTAATCGGCATGATACAGTTTGTTCTTTGTTGAACTCACTCTAGAACAAACGATTGTTATATAAGTTACTATACCTCCATCTCTTATTGGTAATAATTATCAACAATAACGAGACATTATGCAATTAAGCTAAAATGTTCAAGATCGTTGACTTCAACTGACGTTCAACTGAATGGTCAGCACACACTTTAGCTGAGTATGCACCATTTAAACGTAGATGCACAAATCGCCAACCTGAAAACAATAACTTGATGAAATTAGAATCTAAGGAACTTACACAAAAACGTCGAGATGTACACCACTCAACCTTCGACGATCTAGTCGTACTGATTTCGATTCGCAATTTCAATGCCTCCAAAAACTTGTTTTGTTGGAGATCGTCGAACGAACTCTTTATCAGTTTGCTATATACAATGACGAACAGAGGACAAACGAGGGGCGATTAGAGGTGAATTAACTTTCCATCACCAAACTGAGGAACTTTTCAAATGGTGGGAGATGTTGCTCCGCCTGCTACGCGATGACACAAACGTTCATATGTTCGATGTAAATCCAAGTTACGATAATTACAGATGTTTAGTAATACACAATAAGTTAATCTATGGGTTGAGTAAATTTTCTTAATGGCGTATATTTGATACAACTTGTTGATATTATTTGATAGAATTAGTTTGATAACAAGTAGTGTCATCTTGGTACGTTCGTTGAAAATATTACAGTCATGTAGAAATGTACAGAACACTTTTTGTAATATTATTCACAAGCACCATCTTAATGCGAATAGCGCACCTTTCTACAATAAACTTGTAAATCAAACAGTGTCGCACTAGCAAATCTTAAATATTCAAACATTTAAATATATCAAAAATGCAGTCATTCTATATTTTCTTCGTAATTTTAGTTCTCTCTTGTTCAACATAAAACATAATTTGCATACTGAAACAAGTCAATATACATAGAATCTGATAAGCAATTTCGAAGATACTTTAAAATCGCGATAATGCATAGGCATATTGATAAAAACTATCACAAATAAACATACCCCTCCAAATCGTTTCCAAATTGCGCATGCTTCGGTCATTCTGAATCCAATAAAAGCCTGATTCTTCATGGCAATAGGTCCACTCCGCAAAAAGAAGACGACGCAGTATCTACCGGCTCAGCCATCAGCGACCCAGCCTCTTCAGCCAGGATGAACTGCATCAATCAGTTCCTCATCGCCATGGTGATCATTCACGGAGTGATGGCAAAGCCGGTAAGTAGCATTGAACATCTTCAAACGTTCTCCGTCTAATTACAACATATTTTTTTCTCATGTGGTCTTTCCTTTTGAAGGCTAATTTTCCGAATGAGCGCCTGACGTCGTACGAGGGGCTGGATCGGAGGTACCGTGAAACTCCATGCACCCACGAAGACGAAATCTGCGCCTGGGCGTTGTACGAAAATATGACATGGAATTTGATCCAATATGTGATCAAGTAAGTCACTTCTAATATAATTCCACCCATTAGCACAATAGAAAATATTCTAAACACATATTCGTTTCGTTGTTTCAGCTGCACTTGCAAAACTGGAATGGTGTGCGCCAAGGACGAAGATAAAATGATGGCAAGACAATACATCTACAGATGCCTATTGGACCCAGTGAGCAATGAAACCACCACATTAGAACCACCTAACACTCTGGCACCAACTGCATTGCCAGGGCAGTAAAATCAACTGCACTCTTATACATCTCATATATTCATAACGTTTCATCATTTTTTACATATTGAGATGTTCTTATTCCGAGCAAAATGTACTTCAAAGATATGTTGTCCTATTTCTATCTTTACAAGTCATTTTGCAAGGAATAATTTACAATTGGTATAAATTTTGAACTAATTGTATTTTTTAGTATTAATTGACAGGGGCATTTCCCATTTTAATCAACTCTTTTAGCTCAGTGCCCCGAAATAATGCCATCTGCAATTTCTAAACATTTGACTAGTTAAATATTTTCTAGTTTATTTGCTTCATAAATAAACGAACCCAAAAATATCAATAATTTCTTTTGTCTATTTTCAGAGAATAATTTAATGTTTTTTTTCAGCATGTTTGTGATAAATGAATGTATTGCTATATTATCTTGATTAAAATATAATTTCTATACGTTGATCACAACATATTTCTTTGTAAAATAGCTCTGCAACCTCATGAAAATCTTAATCTTAAGCGAGTAAACAAAAATTGTCATAACATGCACTAAAAATGAGATAGATAACAATATCATTCGTACATACAATGGAAGGCCAAAGCAAAAATTATTCCGTTCGTGAGTTTCGTTGCAATCGTTCCGGATGGTTGACAGCAATATGTGAAAAGTCGCGCACGACATCATTGAAGGTGTCATCCCCTGACATTCCTTCGTGGGAATCCTTCATTTCTTCGTTAAGACGCGCCAAGCGAAGTCTTAAAAATTAGAAAGAAAAAAATGTCAATTTTTAATGAAAATTAAAGTTTTGTCGAAAAAATGAAAGAACTTACAACGTAACAATATCAGCATTTTCGTCAGCTTCAGCTATTTCCAACGGAACTTTTCCAGCATTATTTCCAAGATGTTGATCAGCACGATGTTTGAGTAGGTAGCAAACTTGCGCCGTATGACCACGATGCGTCGCTAAATGCAATGCTGTGTCGCCATCGATATCCTGGACGTTCAATTTTGTACCATTTATCATGAGATAGGCAAGAGACATTACAGATCCCTGCAAGATAAATTTCATTTGAGATATATTCACATAATGTTGACGTAAATATGTTAATTAATCGTTAAATATAAAACTTTCTACTTACACTAATTACAGCTTGATGTAACGCAGTTCTGTTGTGATCTTCTTCGTTCGCCCAATGTTTATCAGCGCCTAATGCAAGCGCTTCACACATTACTGGCAAATTATGAGCGACTGCTGCCTTATATAAAAGTAAATTCGGATGCAATTTAGAGATATCTTCAACATTAGGCTCATCTTCGTCTTCGCCACCTGTTGAATCATCTTGATCGGTGCCAAAAATTAAACTGCTATCCACAGGTTGTTTCTCAAATTCGTCACCAAAGAGCAGCACCGATGAGAGGCTATCTCTTCTTTCTCCAAGTGAACTCAACGAATTCTCTATATTCTGTTGTGATTGTTGTGAAGGATCGAAAGTAATAGGTCGTGTTGAATCACGTTTTGCTGCACCTTTTTTTAAGTGTGTATCAACACTGCGCGGACGTCGCCGAAGCTTGCGAACACTCCACTTGCGTACATCAGAATAACGGGAAGAACGCTGATTTGATGCTTCAAATGGCAATTGTTTGATAAAAAGTTTTTCGACGTACTTTGACTTTATCCAATTTTCTCTTACAATTCTGTGAATAAACAAAAGTTGCAACGATTTTTAATTATCTGGTCAAAGTAATGCATTTTAATTTTAAATTAGAAAAAGCTAAATTTGAAAAAAATGTGTTTAAATTAAAACTCACCCAGTACAACAAGGCGTAGCTCTAGTAAAAGAAGTCGGCACATTGGCCTCATAAACACGATTAACAACACCGTTTCCGAGTTCAGCCATCACCTTAACCACTTCCGGCTCCCAATCGTCCAACGTTAGGGAACGTACCTTACTGTAATGTACACCAAGACTTCGATGCACTCCCGAGCAGTCAATGCAGAGCGTTATACCCAAGTTAATGCTTGCCCATCGCGGATTTGGACTACCACAATCACAACAGAGATTATTTCCAGGAATTCTTATCAGTTGTTCCCACATTCTAATCAATAATTATGGATTTAATATGAAATAAAAAAAATGGAAAAATTAAAAAGTCCTACTTCAATTTGCGTAATTTGTCCGATTGTTGTTTGATCGTTGATAAATCATGGATGCTGCCAATGCTGGTGTTCACATTGTGCGTGCCATCACTAGATATTTGCTGAATTGCTGCGCCAATACCGCGTTGCAGAGCAGCCACCCACGCGTCGTACATCTCTTTCGAATCCGTTTGTAGCATATGACACCTGAAATCCCCATAAAACAATAATTTTCCATTTAAAATTGTATGTATTGTATGAAAGAAAAAAAAAACATCTAGAATCACACGCTCATACCTTTTGTTATACCTTTGGCAAAAACAAAAAGAAAAATTCGAATAAACAACAGAGAAAAGCAAAAAAATCAGTACATACTTTGATGGAGACAACACTTCAAAACAAAATCGTCTTTCACCTTCTTGCACCGGCTTCACGGTGCATAAACGCAGATCTTCCTCCATCACTGTGTATTCTTTATCACCGGATCGCTTTCTGCAGAGAAAAAAATACGAAAAATAAGAGGGAATAAGCAGAAATACACGTAAAAAAGGTAAGTATAATTACCTATAAACTAATTTATTATCATTCAAACGGAACCATCTGCGATGCCACGTTTTAAATGCATTCGACGTCCTCTTGAAGAGATATCCCTCTAAAATGGGGTCATTTGTACCTGAGCCGAGTTTTGGTATGGTTTCTTTATTGTCGACGATGCTGTGCGAGTTGGCAACTTCTTTTTCGAGACGAGAACTATCATCTCTCATGTCACAAATCTAAAAAAATTAAACCTTGTACAAAAATATTCTTGATGTTTATACTATTGTTAGTTACCTCATCAGCTAATTGTTTATAAAATGGCTCCAAATCACTGCATAAATCTGAACCTTGGTGATAATACGTAGTGCAGGCATGCATATAAGATAAAAACTGCAATAAAAAGCAATTGAATACTATAAAAAGTTAACAAATATTAATACTTACCGAACTCAAAAGTTCGTGTCTCTTCTTACTCTGGAGTATTTTCACGGAATTCACATAATTTAACGCTTCATGGCTAAAACTTACTCTTGTCGCCACCAGCAAATTTTGTACCTCCTCCACTTCAATCGGTTTGTTTTTCGATATTTGACTATTACGAACTAGCACATTATCAAACTCGGTCGAAACTCTTTCGAAATGTTGACGATTCTCTTTTACACCTTCATTAAAATATTTAAACTTAAGAAATAAACTTGCTACGTAAATTTTACTATAGGTTTGAAACTCAAACCCAGCTAATCAAAATTAGAAAATATGAATAAATACCTTTAATATCCTTTTTGATGAACGAAGTAATATTTCTTAAAACCGTCCTTGAAGCTTGATCCAACAAAGTTGTATGAAATTTATTCATCTCCTGGAAGCCATGAATCAACTTGTTTAACGACGACAACACGATAGGATCCTCCTGAAAGTGTTGACTTAACTCCCAGAGCGAATTAGCAAACGAACTAAAATCAACGAACAAATTTAACAACTTTCACATTCTTCGGACTTAGCTTAGATTCGATGCATACCACTGGTTGGAAATGTAAGCTTTCCCACTGTCAATCATCGTTCCGCAGAGTCGCAAAATTTTATCCAGCTTCAGCTCCAACTGATCGATGCTCACCTCCTGATGTTCAATCACTTGTCTGTGTGGGAATCAGGTGTTTCTCTTGTTATGAATGCTAGTAGTAATTCCAGAAAACTTACCGAAATTTGGGCGAATCGCGAATGCATTCGCCGTAGGAAAGGGTCGCCAGCATCTTATACTGTTCGAAGGAAGACACGCTCTAGTCGAAAAGAATTCAGCGTGGATGATCGACACTGGGCAGCTCTTTGTACGCACGCAACTGACTCATCAAATTAATCATTGAGCGAGTTGAACGTGTTGTTGGTAGAAGCGAAAGCAAGCAGTGTTTTTACTGGAAGCATGTATGAGTGTTTGTATGATGACTGATTGCGAGGCGTTGCGCGGTCGTATGGTCGCGTGCGTGTTTTGAGCGAGACTGGCTCATTCACTTTTAATGCGAATGAGGAAGAACGAGCAAACACTAGCCATAGGTTATGCTGGTGGGACCACAGATTACTGTAAGATACGCAACTCTAATGCGTTTGTTTATATTATAAGCAACGCCGCTTGCGTTGTTTCAGGAAACTAATTTCGAAGTTATGCAACCGTAACAACAGTAGTTTCATATTTATTAATATAAATTAAAAAAATCAGATTTTTAGCTACTCTCACAGTGATAGGGTTAATCGAGTATAAACCTTTGACGAGTTTAACCATTGACCCAATGTGTATATGCTTTCTTTTACTTTTTTTTTCTATTTTCTGTGCAACTAAGGGATGGACCCGAACAAATAACATGGTAAAACCCTATGCTGGCTCTAACTCATCTGTTGATACAAGGTGAACCGGTTGTGCGAACGGGAAAATTTTAATCTTCCCGCTACTTTAATGGGCAGCAGTGCCTCAATGAGAATGCGAAAACTTTTCGAAAAGTTTCGTAAGTGTAGAAGTTCTTCTTCTTCTTGCTGATTTATGGAAGTGTAGAATTTGCTAGCATAGCTACCCTCCGAACAAATGAAAAAAAATGGCTATCTGTATTCTGAACTTATTTTTTTTAATATCGCGAGGAATCGCGAAGTCGTCGTCGAATAGGAGCGTCTTGAAATTACTAAGGAAATGTACATGATAAGAAAACGTCATTTATTTTTCAGAGCATGTCACTTAAAAATTTACGTAAGTATCCGCACCGTTTATTTTCAATTTTCTTTTAAGTACAATACCTCCTCTTGAGCTAAACACACAATGTTGTTATAGAGTAAGTTGGTTTTAACATACATTCACGACAATGCCCATTAAAAACATTTACGCAAGACAAATATTCGACGCGGTCGGAGATCCAACGGTAGAAGTCGATCTAATCACTGATTTAGGCCTGTTCAGAGCTGCGGTACCTTCTGGTGTTACAAAAGGTAAGTAGCTTTTTGATGGCATTCCCCACCCCCTCCTAAAATGTCCTAATCTTCGAAAACCAATATGCCCCAGGCAATTTTCAAGCGCTGGATTTACGCGATGGCCTCAAGAAGCACTTCTTCGGAAAGTCGGTAAACAGAGCCATTGCGAACGTAAACGACATCATCGGACCGCAGTTAATCGAACAGAAATTGGAGGTGATCCAGCAGTGCGAAATCGACGAATTCCTCAACCAGCTGGATGGCACCGACAACAAGTCCTCAATGGGAGTCAACGCCATTTTGGCCGTTTCGATGGCGGTGTGTAAAGCGGGTGCGGCGAAACGCGGCCTACCATTGTACAAACACATCGCTTCGCTGGCGGGCAACGAGAACTTCAAGATTCCCGTGCCGGCGTTCAACGTGATGAACGGCGGCGATAACGCCGGAAATCCTCTGCCCTTCGCCGAGTTTACCATCATGCCAATCGGTGCGCAAGACTTCAAGGAGGCGATGAAAATGGGCAGCGAGGTATACCATCATCTAAAGGTCGCTGTGTTGAAAAAGTTTGGAAAGCCATCGGGTGCGGTCGCCGACGAGGGGGGTTTCGCACCACCGAAGCTCAAAGATGCCAAGAAGGCGCTGACGATTATCAAAGCGGCTATCAAAAAGTCGGGCTATACGGGAAAGGTCGAAATTGGCATGAACTGTGCGGCGAATGTGTTCTTCAAGAAAGGCAAGTACGATTTGAAGTACAAAAAGAAAAAATCGCCAAAGAAGGGTTGGCTACCCGCCGCGAAGCTTCAGAAGATGTATTTGCAACTAATCAAAAAGTTTAAGCTCGTCTCGATTGAGGACCCCTTTGGCCAAACGGATTTGAAAGCTTGGAAAAATTTCACTGCGAAGACGGACATTCAAGTGCTCAGTACCAATTTGACAGTCTCGAATATTGAGCGTATTCAACTGGCGGCGGAGCAAGAGGCATGCAATTCGATGGTCCTAATAATGAACCACACCGGGACGATCACCGAATCGATCAAAGCGTTTCAGTCGGCAAAGGAGGCGGGGTGGGGTATGATGATCGCGGACCGTTCCGGAGACACCGAAGATACCTTTATCGCTGATTTTGTTGTGGGCGTATCTGCTGGGCTTATCAAAACCGGTGCGCCTTGTCGATCCGAACGCTTGGCGAAATACAATCAGATACTTCGCATTGAAGAAGAACTTGGGGAGAAAGCTAAATACGTTGGTCAATCGTTTCGTAGCCCTTAGTAGTGTACCTCGCATGTTTTACTAATAAATCCAACTAATATCTTATTTAAACAACCATGTTTTCTCTATCAATTTCAATCTTTTATTTTTATTTCAATCCTCGTATCCCCGTGTCGTATTTTATGTATTTATCTCAACCCAGAGATGTAGGTGCTTGGTTAAACTCTGTATACATCCCTACGGCACCATGGCAATAATAATGTAATACATCATTAATAATAACAATAATAATGATAATACATCATTCAATATTTCATTGTAAAAGTTCATTTCGACAGTCTAAATTCAATCAGTACTTTTCATAATTTCAGCCATAAAAAATATCTTCACAATGTTTCGTTTGAGTAGACTTTTTCTACTAGCCCGGAGGTAATTATTATTATTGAAATAATCCATCCATAAAACTCGCCATTTGCAGGACAACATATCATTTCAAAGCAAAATTCGCTTCAAAAAGTGGCGATACCACCATTCAAAAAATTAAAGCAAGACAAATCTTCGACTCCCGAGGAAATCCCACCGTCGAAGTGGACTTAACAACGCAAAATGGTAGATTTCGCTGTGCTGTGCCATCTGGGGCAAGTACAGGAGTTCACGAGGCTCTCGAGTTACGCGATGGCGATAAAGATTTTTATCATGGCAAATCCGTGACAATGGCAGTCGATAATGTGAATAAAATTATTGGCCCCAAGCTAATCAAAGCGAAAATCGACGTCTCTCAACAGGCGAAAATTGACAAATTAATGCTGGAACTCGATGGAACTGACAACAAATCAAAGCTGGGCGCCAATGCCATTCTAGGCGTGTCCATGGCGGTTAGCAAAGCCGGAGCGGCGAAATGCGGCCTCCCACTCTATATCCACTTAGCCCATTTGGCTGAAAACGATGTGGTTACCCTCCCGGTGCCTTCCTTCAACGTAATCAATGGTGGATCCCATGCGGGGAATGAATTAGCCATGCAGGAATTTATGATCCTTCCAACCGGTGCCTGTAGCTTCTGCGAGGCGATGAAAATGGGCACTGAGGTCTACCATCATCTCAAAATTCTCATCAAGAAGAAGTTTGGCCTTCAGTCCACGGCTGTCGGCGACGAAGGTGGTTTTGCACCCAACATCAAAGAGGGCAAGCAAGCACTTGAGTTGATTATCGGCGCCATCAAAAAAGCGGGATACGATGGCAAGGTCACCATTGGGATGGACTCAGCCGCTTCGGAAATGTTCAAAGATGGCAAGTACAATCTCGATTTCAAAAATAAAAAATCCTCGGAGAAAGCTTTGCTAGAACCTGAAAAGTTGCAAGATCTGTATCTGCAGTACGTCAAAGAGTATCCGATAATTTCGATCGAAGATCCCTTTGACCAAGACGATTGGGATGCGTGGGTTAGTATCACTGGTTGTACGGATATACAAATTGTTGGTGATGATCTCATTGTGACTAATCCTGTTCGTATAAAGAAAGCTATCGAGATGCAGGCATGCAATGCCCTTCTACTTAAAATTAATCAAATTGGTACGATCACAGAGTCCATTGAGGCTCATAAAGCTGCCAAAGCAGCCGGTTGGGGTACTATGGTCTCCCATAGATCCGGCGAAACTGAAGATTCTTATATCGCAGACCTGGTGGTAGGCCTAGCAACAGGTCAGATCAAAAGTGGTGCTCCGTGTAGATCAGAACGAAACTGTAAATACAATCAGCTGCTTAGAATTGAAGAGGAACTTGGAGACAAGGCAACTTATGCTGGGACATCAATTGTTCGTAACAAAAACTGAAATCCAAAAATATGTAATATTTGAATAAAAAATCGTAATACCTATGATTTGTTGTTTCCTTACATCTAACCTGAAATACACGCAAAACAGTTTGAGTAGAATCGAAAATGGATATAGACGAACCACCAATACCCGAGTTGACCGCTGAGGCTAAATTACAAATGGGCCTTAGCATGATGGCAATATCTTCAATCCTTATTATCGCCCCGCTCACCTCCCATTTTGTACGAATCAAGTCTTTTGTGTTGAGTCCCCAGTTGGTTGCAATGTTCCTAGGAATCTTCGCGGCCGCGTTGGGAGCCGTTATAGATAAGTACCACCTTTTAAACTTTAGCCTCCACCAAAGCCATCACTACGTTCTCCTACCAACCTACTACACCTTAATGATCTTACGATTTGTCTACCTCAACGACACGAACATCTTCCTCAAGTCCCTCTCGCAAAGTCTGATTATTAGCGTTCTGGGATGGATCTCTACAGTAATGATCTTTGGCTTCCTACTGATTTCCTTTGCCGGCGGCCTCTCAACGTTCCATTTCAACCACTGGTTACTCCTGGGCGTCATCTTCGCCCCAATTGAGATGCCCAGCATTTTGTTTGACTTGGAACGTCTAAGACGTGTCGAAGTCATAATGTGTTGCGAATCAATCTTCACTTCAATCTTCTCGATTATTTGCCTCAATCTATTGCTGGGCGTCTCCGCTGATATATTTGACGAGTGGTACCAACCGATTTGCGTCTTCTTGCGCTTGACCGTGATTGCCACCATCATTGGATTAACCATGGGTTGGATAACCTCGATACTAATACCTCGTTATGCGATACACAGCGGGTATACAACGATCGCCCTGGCCTCGTTGAATTACATGGTATATCACCTAACCCAATACGTCTTTGCGAGTGATGGTGGCTTGAGCTGCCTGATCTTTGTGGCAATGATCAGCCGAGTACGATTGCAGATACCTGCAGAGATTGACCGTGACGTATCTGAACAGATCAAAATGTGGTACTATTGCGTGTCGACGGTTGTAAATTTCATGTGTGTCTGCGAAGCCCTGTGGCCCTTCATTTCAATCTACACGATTATGGCAACAGCCGTGTCTTTGGCATTGTATATCTGCACGATGGCCTGCCGTCTTCTATTCTTCATCTGCATAGCTCCAATTCTAAGTCGTTTAGGTTATGGCTTCAATTTCAAGTCGATGGTCACAATGGTGTGGTGCATCAAAAAGGGACCGCTTCCATTCTTGATGGTGTGTATATTGGTCTATAACAACAAAGGCGAAGTCATTGTCCCAATGGACTTGCTTGTTTTGGGACTCAACTATGCCTTCCTGGTAAACATACTAAACGAATTCTTTTCCTGGACCGCTTTGTGCTTGATGGGACTAGCTGGGGATGTTCCACTTCTAAGTCAAGTCAATTTAATGAAAACATTGAATTATCTCGAAGAGAAGAGGAAGGATCACCTAGCTGTTATGAAACTTCATCGGTGGAAGCTCCCCCTTTTTTTAATTATCCGTCTTCCAATATTTTAAATTTCTAGATTCTACGTGAATGCCAATTGGAAACTGGTCCACAATAGTACATCAAACTTAATACAGGGCAAGGTCTCCACTGAAATCCGAGAGAATGACATGGCCTATGAACATAAAGCTCCATATTGTAAATTATGCAAGAAGGATGTTTCATACCAACTCAGCCAGACTGAAAAGAATGCCCTCCTAAAGTAAGTCTTAATCTTAGAGACGTTCTCCCTTGACGATTAACTGGGTGGTTTTAGTGACCTCCGTTTGAGGGTCCTCCACGCTTCCAGGATGTCTTTTGCAAAACAGTTCGAAAAAGGATTTTTAGAGGATGATTCACTTCGAACCCTGAACCATTTTCTGGAAGTGGCTATGGAATCACCGGATCGAGTTATTAACATCGAGCCAGTTCTGGTTATGCTCAGGAAGTCTCGAAGCAACGTATGCTTTTTGAATAAATCCAGAAATTAGTGGCTTAGAAACTTTATGGCGTTTCAGAAACATGTAGAGAAACTTCGTTCGTTCTTGGTTGCATATGATCGACACTCAGCACAAACGAACGGCAAGCCAAAATATTTGAAATATTATAGACTGATGACGAATGCTTGGTTCGTATCATTTTTCGACATCGTTGCACTTGGACACGTGTGCTTAACAGTGTTTATGTTTAAAAAGGGTTACGACATATATCTAGATCTCGCCAATGGTATTTTCCTGGCGTTATTTTACGTTGAATTTACTGTGGCATTCGTCGGATCAATTACAATTAATGCCAGGGATGGTTTCCTTGCGTATTGGAGGTAGGCCAATAGTTTTTCACCCTTAACACGTTCCGAAGGGACCATGCATGCCTACTTTCTACTTGTAGGAAACCCTGGAACAAGTTCAACTTCGTTCTCTTGATGTCCAACACTCTTGATTTCTGTTTCATCATTGCGAAAGTTCAATTGATGTTAACAATGTTCGTCGCTGAACTACAGATGCTCATTTTCACATTAGTCTTGTTTCGTTTATTGCGTCTTCTGCGTCTCATTACTCTAATCGGTAAACTGCAATTCTTCATTGTCATCTGGTACGATCGCTACGTGGCATCTCACATCCATCGAGCATATAACATTGGCAGAGGCATAGTCCTCGCATATGAAGAACTCGATGAGGTTTTGCACATCATGTCGAAGAACAAGGCTGTACTGAATCTTGTCCGTACCCAACTGAAAGAAGATCGCATCGAGATATCAAAGGAAATGGGCAACATTGAAATGGCATGGCCAAGTCTTTCCAAGTGTTTGAAGACGCGACAAGCAATGTTATGCAGTATTTGGACATTAGGCAATACCATGAAGCAGCTGTACACTCATGGTCATATGAACAACGAGGAGTATCACAAGATACGATGCTATATCTTCGAACAGCAGAGGCGAGTTAAAAGTCACCATATTCCTAAAGATACTAATATGCGAATGCTCGAAGAGTTTCCCTGGTTGGATGAGGACACGGAGGTATTTGACATTTTGAAAGATAAAGTCCAAACGATGGTTTGGAATGCGGGAGACATGGTTTACAAAAAGGGCGACGTTGCCGACTCTGTGATTATCATCGTCACTGGTACATGAGCCACGTCCTCTGCTGTACATGGTTAATCACTCACGTCTTCTTGTAGGTCTCTTCAAAATTGTTTACACCCCCGACTACAAGGCCTTGCATGATCTCAGACATTATGGCCAACTCCCAGTTATGGACATGATTAATCACGCAAAGTTTAACTTTCCAAAAGAAGAGTATATCTTCAAAGGGAATACTGTTGGAGAGTTGTCTGTGCTTTCGGGAAGGCCGTATTGTTGCGATATCATAGCTGATCTTCCCTCACAGGGTTACGTTATTCCACAGGATGTCCTCATTGATGTTTTGCAACTAACTCCTGATCCAATCAATGGGTATACCTTTAGATTATAAAGTCCCACTCATCACACAGCCAGCTTGTCGTTTCGAATTAAACCCACTCGTTTATTCCAGCACATTTTCAAAGATATGGAAGCATATAACCCAGAATTTGGTAAGGCGTTTGCTGGAAAAGATACCAGTCTATAAAAGTGTTAACATTGACACCTTGAATGAGATTATTGCAAGATCCTTTATTGCAAGATTGGACTCGTTCAGCGTGTTCCAGGTGAATGATAGCATTGAGGATATCGTTCTAGTCGAGGGAACTCTAACCGACTATACGACAAGGGTGATATTTACTGCACCATCCGTCTTACCCAAGTGGTCCTTCTAAGTCTTGTTTGTTTTCATTCTTACTCATAGGCAATTCTTGTAGGAGTTCAACAAAATTGTTAATTCCCAATACACCTTCACCGTACGACTTTCGAGTGCAACCCATTATTTGGATTATACCTCAAAAAGACATGAATCCGCATAATGTACTCTTACAATCTGAGCTTGTATCTGAATTGGTCGGACGGCTTCCTTTGGATATGATTTTCCATATTTTAACGTTCTGTACATTTGTAGAATGAGAAGAGTTTACGAAAACCCAAAATCGCCGCTAGTATAACTACTCTGGAGCAACCTACCGGCGAAGATGACGAAAAAAACGAATCTGAACAGTCCAAGAAAATTAAGGTGTGTGCAATTGACTGTCAGTGTGGACAAATTTTATACAAACAAAAAAAAAGGCGCAAACGTAAACATAGTATGTAGTTCTGGATGTTATCTTACTTTCATTACTTCCATTTTAATAAATACTCTGTGAAAATTTTGATGATCCGATTCGAAGGACCAAGTAGGCTTAATGATCCGTTTCGAAGGGAAATGAAGAGTCTCGATGTACCTTTTCTAATGAAAAGTTTTATCAGACTCAAATGACAATGATAAATAATATTGAAATCCTGAATAAAGATATCGAAGTATCGCCCAGTGAATGACTATATCCGGTTTAACAGATTCATCCTAGAAAGAGATGTATTTTTCTGTATAGTAATAGATCTATTCACTCGTAAACTGATGAGTCAAAAAAATGCGAAACCTTCTCCCACTCCAAGGATTTGCCGCCGCCTCTGCGCAGTAGATTGACCTGTGCCGTCTCACATAACATCGCGCCGTGCCGCCCTCAGTTGACGTGCGTGGCGGCGATCGTGCATAACACCCTGCACAAAACACATCAACCCTTCGTTTCGTAGTGGCCTGTCATCGCCGATACATCTTTATTCAAAAGATTGCAGCGCTGAAGATGCAGTCGCTTCCCTGCTGTCTTGCAAAATTACCAATTCCAATATAATCGACACATTCATTCGTTCGACGAATTGGCAAAGGATACCATGTAAACTTCACACGAATCTTGTGATATCTGGTGCATACTTCCATCAATAAAGGTATTGTACACGTACACATCACGAAGGCAAATATGCCAGTAAAGTAATTGTTCGGCTTATTCACCAATAGGTAAACACGTCAACAATACATCAAATGAAATGGGTGCTAATCAGTCTGGGCGCTTGCAAAAATCATATTCCTACGGCGAAGAAGGTAATATGTTTCTTTTAATTTCTGGTATCTTACATTATAAATGCAATATGGGAAAATTTCCTGATCTATGCATAAAATTTGCCCATTTTCGATTATCCCATCGACGAAATTCCCTCGAAATGAAATACAAACAAATTCGAACGGAATGTAAACATGATCAATGTGCAAATAACACGACACATGCATCTACACATGCTAGTAGAGAGCGTTGAGTACGAGTACGTGCTGCGGTTTGTAGCGCAAGAAATCGATCAACTTCCTTCCGCTCTCGTGACTTCCCACGACGAACGCGGACGGCTAGCGTTTGATGCGAATTTAATTTGCTTCGTCGAGCACGTTATGGCACATTCCCGTGTGCCTTGAGAGTGCTCGCGGCCAATCCCTTGATGCTTGTTTATTAGATTTGCCATCTCTCAATCTCGACTTTTTCGACTTGCAGTCAACTTTGATCAATTTCAAATCTTGCGCGCCATCGGCAAGGGAAGTTTCGGCAAAGTGAGTTATGAATAATTGCATTTGGCATCGAATTCATGCGACGCCGTTCAATATCCCTGCGTGGATTTTAGGTATGCATCGTTCAGAAGAAGGACTCCAAGCAAATGTTTGCCATGAAGTACATGAACAAGCAGCAGTGCATCGAACGCGACGCACTGAAGAACGTTCTGCGTGAAGTTGATATTCTCACACGTTTGGAGCATACGTTTTTGGTGAATATTTGGTTTTCCTTTCAAGGTAATTCTTTATGGTCCTTCGAGCCGGATGCAATACATTCAGCACGTGTATCCTTCAATGCTTTCGGGTTTTCTCCGGTTCGAAGGACCATGATAATGTTTGTGGTGCTCAAGAAGGTGCCTAGTTCTTAACCGAATAGGACCGAACACTAGACACTATTTTCAGATGAAGAAGACCTCTTTATGGTAACAGATCTGTTACTCGGAGGTGATCTACGTTACCATATGGCACAGGAAGTCAATTTTACCGAAGAGGCGGTCATGTTAATCGTGCAAGAACTGGCACTAGCTTTAGATTATCTTCAGACCAAGCACATTGTGCATCGCGATATAAAACCGGACAATATTTTACTAGATGAAGAAGGTACCCCTTCCCTTCTCATAACCTTTATCGAATTGTCGCCAAACAAGTCTCCTTCATTCCAGGGTACGCGCACATTACCGACTTTAACATAGCAACAATTTTGGATGACACCCATATAGCGACTTCCATGTCCGGGACGAAACCGTACATAGCCCCGGAGATCTTCGAATGCGCGTTAGATTACTGCGATGGATACTCCTACGCCGTCGATTGGTGGTCCTTAGGAGTAGTCGCCTTCGAAATGCTGGCAGGATACAGACCATTCGCAATCCACTCCCAAACATCCATCGAAGAAGTGCGAGCAATGTTCCAACTCGGCTACAAAGCGCCTCCGAAATGGAATGCAAACACCAAACACGTCCTCGCCAAACTGCTTTCAATCAATCCCAACGAGAGAATCTCCTCAATAAACGACTTGAAAAAATTGCCGTGCCTGAAGGATGTTGATTTCAACGCAATCGAGGAGAGAAAAGTTCAGCCACTCTATGCGCCTCCTGTAAGTATGTTTGTCGTCTGGAGTGTTCCATTATCACACAACCAGCCTTCCAGAAAGATCATCTCAATTGTGATCCAACTTTTGAATTAGAAGAAATGATCATCGAAGCGAGACCTTTGCATAAAAAGAAGAAACGACTTGCGAAGCAAAGGTCTATCCAAATCCCAATCGATTCGGTAAGTTCCTATTCCTTGAAGAAAAAACGTGCCACTAAACGACTCACTATTAACAGGAAACTGATTCATCCATGGAGAGTAACCAGACAATGATTCCAGAATTTCGCATCTACAACCGCTGCCACGAATTGGCGAGACGCGAACGTGAACGAAAGGAACTAGCATGGGAGCGCGAATTACAAAATTCAATGAATTGCTCCAAACCACTCGAGGCACTTCCGGAAAACGCAGCCATGCACTCGTACCAAAGCTGCCCCAAACTACAAACGCACCAGCAAGACGTGAACACCGCACTTTCGCCGCGTTCCATCAAACTCCAAAAGATGTCCAGCTACGACTCGTCCCTCAAAATTGTGAAAAAGAACGCAAAGCTCAAACCCCGGTCTTTTTCGATGAAACCGACCGACAAAACATCGGAGAGTGTTGGGAGAATGCACAAAACTGCATCAACACTCGACGAGGTTCTTCAAAAAGTTCAGTGTCTTGACATAATTGATCGTACGCCTTCACCAAATGAGCACAAGGAACAAAAGTAAAGTTTTAAAATATTTAAAGTGCAATTAAGCTGGCATATATATACCAGATGATGCCTCCTCCCGAGAAGACAATTAGTTGATGGCCTTTCATTTACAAATTTGTACATACATTATTTGTACACACGGGTATTCAAATTAGTAGAAAATCTAAAATATATATATGTACTAGGTGCAACTAGTAGGGATTGGATATATGTGTATTTACAATCCAACGCAACAAATCAAATCCCTACAAAAAAACACAATAACGTCCACCCCACAAATATCTCATGTATACTCTCTATCCTCAACCACACATTTTAACTCGTAAACTTTCGAAAATGGACCACCTACCTTCCTAGTAAATGTAACTTATTTTTGTAAACGATGATTGAAATCACATTTGTATGCACTTCAATAAAATACTTCCGTAGGAAGAGTTTCAACGAAACGAAATTATTTAATCCTTCGAAACACACTGTTTATGAAACGGGAAATTAAAGAGAAATATAACTTAAGCGACTGCAGCCACATCCGTCCGTAGATTCCTACCAACTGGTTCCATCACCTTCACCAACAAACTATTGCCAGAATCAGGTATAATCTTCAAATTCTTTAAGATCTCAATTACGTTATCAACCACCACCGGTGTTGCTGGTTGCACTTTAGCCTCCTCGACAGCTTTGGTCTGCATCCGTGGCTTTGCATAGTGTAGATAACAGAAACCTTTGTAACCACGCCAGGTGATCTCATTAGGTTTGATACCTCGCTCGGTTAGAGCATTCTTCAGATCACGCACCCGGACGTTCTTTTCGATATTACTCACCATTAGCGAGAAGTCGATTTGGGATTTGTTGCGTCTGAATGAACGACGGGCACGGATTTTTGCTGATTCCTTTTCGTCAGTACCCTGGAAAGATGTTTTAAAAGAAATTTCTTAATGAGAAAGGTTTTAAGGAATACATTTATAGATTCCTTATCATCCAAACTGGCAGGATAGTTGGGTCTACGCTTGTAAAAACGTTTCCTAGGTTGATCCACCCCATCTTCTTTATCAACTTTACTATCCTCTGCCTGAGAATCTGAAGTACGTCCTTCTGAACGAATGCGACGACGTTGAAACCGTCTGTATGCAAGAAAACGCTTCGGTTCGTAATATTCCACGTCAGTATCCTCTTCCTTCAGAGTAACCTCCAAACCTTTCCTGTTCATGTGCACGAAGATAAAAATAGAACTAAGGAAGGATAAAAATTACTCACGTCTCAAACTTAGTCTTCAACTCTTGCAACACTGGCATCAAATTCAACCTCCTCTTCGACAAAACACTCCAAATCAACCCTATGGGACGCGGTAAACGCGTCTGAACCTTAATAATCTTAGTCGGCGTCAGAATATAATCAACAGGAACATCATAAGGTTGAAACATTTCCTTGGGTAGTGTATCAAACACTTGCGAATCATGAACAATAGTAACCACAACAGTTTTCTCCGAGACAGCGTTCATCTCCATCAGCATGGCAAACTCCAAATCGGCATAGCCCTTACCTTTACCAATACGATACCCATCCACTGAGACCGCCACACTGCCCATGATAAAGACATCAATATTCACCACGTCGGTGGAGGCAATCGCCAATCCCTGTTGCTCAATGCCTCGACGACTAATTGCGGCCCGTATATCACCTTTCGTGGCTCCCTCTTCAACCTTCACCAGCTTCAGCAGACCTTCCTTGAGACGGGGCACGGGTACGAACAACTTTTTCTGATTTGCAAGCACCGCAAAACGGGCATACTCCTGGGCTTTATCTGGATTCACCTCGACATACGCAGCTGCCTTAAATTCATCCAACTGCATCAATTTCGCGGCTGCATCATTGCTGCCTTTAAAATTTGGAATGCGGCCATAAATCGGGCGTGGAAAATTCGCGAGGTGGTTGTGTTCGAGAAGCTTCCAGACATGCTTTCGATACGCTATCTTTGTGGGCTCTATTTCAATCGCCACGTTTTCTACATTTTAGACAAATACACACCGAATTAAAAATATTAGGTCTTAAAAGAAACGATCTTAAGGACTCACCTTTATTAGCTGTCATCCTGGGAGGAATTTAAGCAGCTTCCCAGCGAACGTGAATGATGTTTAGAAGCTTCGTGAATGTTTAGACGCCCATCTTTTTGTTGATTCGTTTTGTTATATCAAAGCCAACTGCGTTGTAATGTGCAATTATTTATTTTGTTTTATTGTGACAACTGTTCTGTCATTTCCACCACAAAATTTACAAAACATAAATAAAATGGTGAATATTCCTATCAACACAGTCGTCTATTATGTTAACTTGAACGTGTGTCAAATTAAGGTTAATTTACTTTAGGTTATGTGAGTATAATAAATTGCAAGAACAAAAACTTAACCTATCGCCAAGCCACTAATCAAGAGGCCTTAAAATAATTTTCGTGTTCTGTTTTTTTGTACTTTATCATTCATGCACTGTGAGCACTTGATTATCTTGGGAAGTATGGGAGATAATATTTAAGGGCATCAATAGAACTTATTTAGGCCTCACGGAGCGAAGGCCTATTCAAGTGGCACGACTAAGCGGCGCCCCGAGTTCGCATGCTGAGTGCGTGATATGCGCGTGATCAACGCGTGATTTTGCGGAGTCGCCCAGTATAAGGAATGAGAGGGTGAGAGAGAGAGGGATGGAGGGTAGGCAGGGTGACCTAGCTCCTAGACGATTGGTGGAGTACCAGGAAAGAAGATGGTGGTGCCTCAAGATGGGTTGTTCGTGGGCGTTCTCTACTGGTTAGTTAGATGATATTTTTGATGAATAAAGTTAGTTGTATCTTAAACCTCAAACGATCAACTTCTTCCCAACAATGGGCAACCAAGGCGACGGGTAGTCTCCGACCTGTAAGCCTTCAATTTACAGAGAAGTTCGCTCACCTGCTGTTGGACCGAACGCGTTCACCGCGTTACGAACCCCGGCCGCCAACGCAGTGTAGCTTCTTCCCTCCTTCTTATCAGTCAAATATATACCGACTCTTGGACCCGACGCGTTCACCGGGTCATAAAAAAGGGCTGCCAAAGTTGGTTCGCGACACTGCACATGTTGGTACAAAATTGTGTGCTATTTACGCTAGATGTAGTCACAGGTGCCTTTATAGATATCCAGTTAGTTTGTCTACATCTCCCCAGTTCTTCTTCTTATTACGAAAACCTTGTTGTCCTTCGTGTAGCTTTACTTTTGCTTGTAGTATCTGAGCTAGTATATACTATATAGGTGAACATTTTCATGATGTTGCCTAAATGGTGATGTCTCTTTATCCTCTGGATCCTCTTTGTTGCCCCCCTTTCCTCGTTAATTTGCAAAAGTAATCGAAAAAAAGTAAAAACTCAGCAATATTTATATATCATGTATATTTTTATAAACACATTCACACGTACATATTAGTAGTATTTAAATCGTTCTATACACAGCCGTTTTGATAAGTCGATACTCTAAGTGATTTGGCGAGTGCAATCGGTTTTATTTTCATTTCTCCCCCCATATTCAATCGTGTCAGGGGTATTGCATTTGTTTTGCATAATGGTGTTGCATTTGCCTGTCTCAAAATTGGATTTGTTCCATTCGTAATTGCGAAATATCAAAGAGCTGTGTGTGAGTTCAAAGAAGTTGTTTTTGCGCCTTGCCTGGTTTACAAACAGCCGAACATATTCGACCGTCTCAAACAAACATCGAAAAAATAAATTTGAAGAAAAAAAGAAACAAGTTCGCAGTTTCTCACGTCTCTCTCTCTCTCTCTATCTTTCGGTGCCACTCTCATACATCTAAACCTAACACTTCCAAGTCCCCATTGGAACTTACTAATCATTCTATTACCATCGACTAACATTCGTTGTTTCAATTTGTTGTTTGCAATTAGAAATAGTAATATACACGTAGAATTTCAGAACGTTAGTATACACAATTTTTAGTTGTTGTTTAGAGGAATACAAATAGGAATGATTTGAAAAAAAAATCAGAAAATTTTCTAAAGTTTACAAAAGAAACGAACGAACGTATACAATTTGTTGCTGCCTTCTGCATTATGGTGAAAATCTTTCGTTTCATCCGTCTTGCGCTTTCCTTCTTCCTTCTTTTTGTCTGTTTTCACTTGTTCATCTTCATATACTCTTTATTATATTATGTAAAACGTATTTTAAAAGTACAACCAATAAAATGCACTTTTCAAGTGTTCAAGAAACGATTATAACTTTTATAATACACTTTTTTCGATATACAAACTACAAGATAGATATGTAAGAACTAATCTACTATTTATATTTTTATTAGATTCTCAATCGAGTGCCCCCACTTCGCGCTTCACTACTCGTTTTACTTTTCTTCGTTCCCACATTTCCACTTTCTATCTCTAGCTCGCTCTCTGCTCTTGCACCACATTTCTAAACTTAATACAAAAATATTATAAATATCGAGACGAAGTTAAAAAAAGCGCATGCGTATTAATTAATATCAGTTTGATTCGACATATACACCTGTGCAAACAAGACGAAAATGCAAACTCAATTCGTGACCGAAACGAAAAATCTGTTTCACCACCATTATCATTAATCTTATTATCAACATGTATCTGTTATTTTTACAAAAAAAAAATTGTTTCATCAAAATCTCGATTGCCGCGTAGAAAAACTTGTCTCCCAAAAATGGTACGATGGTACAAAAACGTCTACGCTATTCACAATTCCAGATTCACTAACGTGTTGTGTGTATAGGTTTAAATAGCAATAGTAGTAATAAGTAGTATTAAAAAGACATACAGTATGATGCATATAAAATGCCTTAGATTTAAGTTTTGTTGTTTTTGTTGTTGCTTCGTTTAAAAAGACGAGTATTTCGAGCGTTTTTGGAAAAACGAACTCTTCCATCATGGTGACCCCATCGCAGTCGATTGTTGTGCGCGTTTCGGTGATGATTGTTACGTGTAGCTCATCATTGCTTTACATTAAATCAATTAAATCGTTGATTTGGTCGGACTTTTGTGTTGGACTTTTGCGTACATTAGCGCTGATTAGCATGTTTGCATTTTCTTTACGTCAACCGGCAGTCTGCGGTGTACATTGTAGTTTTTTGGAGTGTTGGCCTGTTCTCTCTCTCTCTCTCTCTTTACTTTCATTAAACGCTAACTTATTCGCATAAGCAATTATAAAAACGTTTTTTAATTGATCTTTGTAGTATAGATTTTGCGCTGTATTGGGTGGTCGCCATCTTATTCCTCGGCGGCCACAGGTGTCGCTGCATCCTGTAAGGATAAAACAAAATGGCCGATGTTGAAAATACAAATATTAAAAGGTTGCCTAGGGATTTTTTTTTTGATAAAATACCCTATAGGCAAAGAACAATAAAGAAAATGCCTGAACAAGAAGGAAACTGGCTAGAATAATTAAGAAATATATGTACATACCGCTGGGTCTGGCTTCTTAGTTTCACCTTCTATCCTCTCCTCAGTGGGCTGTTCTTCCGAGATCACATCAGCTTTCTTTACCTGTGAACCAAGTAACGAATGCATTCAGTAAAGACAGAATTCATAAAACATTATCAAGTTAAACTTAGGTTACTTAAGTTTTTGGCATTCGCAATTAGTAACAAACAAGTATCAAGTTAGTAAGGAGTCAATATTAGTAAAATCAAGACTCTGAAACAAACAATATAAACGAATAAAACAGATTAAAATAAAAGTGTTAGCACATATCTCATCGCATTACCCAAAAATACAAACATTTGAACGAGGAATAAAACTGGAAACTCAGTAAACACAACGCCACAAAACAAGTCAACAAAATCGCCATTCTCTGTTATGCTGAATCGCACGACGTGCTTGTGTGATTACAAATGTAGTGGTTGTTTTTTTTTGTGGTGATAATAGTTGTGGATTGTATATGTGGGGTAGGGGATTGTGGGGTTGGCTAGGTATTCACCTGTTTCAGAGGTTCGTCAACCGCAGCAGGCTCCATCGTTTCGCCATTGACGTACTCCCCGTCAACAGCAGGCTTCCTCGTTTCGCCGTTGACGAACGTACCGTCGACCGGCGAAATGTGTCCGTTTGTGTTGCCGTTGGTGATCACCGTCGCCGCGTCGCCGGCATTTTCGGGTGATTTAGGCGGAGTGTCCTGCGGAAGCTCGGATGGTGGCTCGGGGAGCAACGCTTCGGCGAGCGGCACTGGCACGGATTCGAGCGGGGGCAGTGACATGGGTTCGGGCAGACTCTCGGACACTGGCTCGGGCAGGGAGGGCAGTGATTCGGTGGAGATATCAGGAATTGAATCAGCATTGGCGACGGGCTCGGAAATCGGATCGGGAAGCGGCAGCGATGTGGGTTCCTCCATGGGCGGCTCTGGAAGTGACTCTTTCACTTCGGCGGCGGGTTGTTCATTTTCCTTGAGAACTTCAGGCGCGGGACTTTCGGGTTTGGCTGTTTCAGGCGCAGGAGTTTCGGGTTCTTTAGGTGTAGGTTCGGGCATTTGGATGGCTTCCGCCTCTTTAGGGGCTTCCACAGGCGCTGGTACCTCCTCTTTGGGAGGTTCAGGAACTGGCTCAGGAACTACTTCAGGAACAACTGGTTCTGGAATAGCCGTCTCTATCGTGGGCTCTGAAACCACTTCTGGTTCTTTGACAGTTTCAGGAACAATTTCTGGCTCTTTCACAGGTTCAGGAACAACCTCCAGTACTTTCACAGGCTCAGGAACTGGTTCTTTTACCTCAGGTTGTGTCTCGGGTACTTTAGGTGTTTCGGGTTCTTTGGGTACTTCCGGTTCTTTAACTGCCTCAGGTTGTTTAGAAGTCTCCTTGGGCGCTTCAGGCTCTGTTGCAGGCGCTGGCTGCTCTTTAGCTACTTCTTCAGGGACGGCATCGGTTTTTGTGGACTCGGCGAATACCGTAATAGGGGATGGAGGATTGGAGGACGGTAAAGGTGGAGGGACTTCCTCACTACGCACCTCTTTGGTCGCTTCCTCGACCACGGGGGGCTCAACAACAGGTTCGGGTGTCTCGGTGGCGGTGGTGGCAGGAGAAGAGGGATCCGCAACGACCTGAGGGACTGCCTCGACTGGAGGAGAAGTGGGTTGGGGTTCCTCCTTGGCCGCCACGGCCGCCGGAACCTCAACTGGCACCGCAGCAGGTGCTTCAGTCTTCTTCACCTCCTCAGTACTCGCATCGCCGTTGGTCACGGCAGCCTGTGCAGTTGGCTCTTCAGCCTTGGGTTGCTCTTCAGCTTTGGCCTCTTCTTTAACATCGACTGGTTTCTCGGTAGTAGGACTCTCTACTGTCGGTGATGCAGCATTCTGAGAACAAGATCGAAAAAACACATTCATTAAAGACTCTATTCTCCTTGTCCTTTCAACGTCCGAACTGATTCCGAACCAACGGCACTGTCTCAATTGTGAATGAGCACATTAAACTCGATTAACTGCATTTGTTAGTAAGGCCGGCAAATTGATTCTGCTGCACCCGACGAGACAATTGGTGAGGGCAACGAACAAAAATAAAACACAAGAAAAAAAACATAGTGGTAATAACAGTAATAAGTGTGTTGAAATACGTGTGTGTGGTGGTGGGCGGAGGGGTGTGTAGGGGGATGGATGGCAAATTCAATCAATCAAATCAACTACCCTCTGGTGCGGTCGCTTGCCGATTAAGTAACACACGAAACATTTGACGCCGCCCGCGATCAACACAGAGAAACACAGAAAAATGATGATGGATGAAGTGACACCGAGCCACTCGCTCGTTTCAGTTACCTGGCTTTCCATATCTACGGATCGGATGCAGAGAAGCCACACAAGCGAGAGAGATTTATTGCAAAATGATTGTCGAACTGCGAGTGAAGCGAACGAAACACGAACACGGGGGGGACGGACGACGACACACGGCAACAACTCGCCACTGTATCTCTTTCAGCAAACAACTGCAAGCCAACGTCTTCGTGGTGCGACTGGGAGTCGACGTGAGATTCCGTGAGTATTTATAGTCGCGGCAAGCTAGCGGCTGGCCAGACTCTGCATACCGGCGCGGGTCGGGCACGCCAACAGCCCTAGTCGCCAATGTATATAAACTATATGCATGTATGAGTACTTCGAGCTCTGCAAATTCCTGCGAACTGCCACAGCATACGTACACACAGGCAAATCATATATCGTCGTCGAAACTCCGCACTCTGCACAGGGACCACGATCATTCCTGGAGGTCTATAAGTCATTCATACATGCAAATGTCTTGTTGTACTCAATGTACTTCCGCGTCAAATTTTTACCTTACAAAAGAAACATCCCAAAATCAAATGGCATTCTTAAAGCTAACGATAATAACAACGATACTAATGATATCAGTTCTCAGAAATATATTGCTGCCCTATGTTAAGAAATGATTTGAGAATTAAAAATGGACGAAAGCATTATGTTCAATAAAGAAAGCTTTAAATTTAAACAGTTAAAACGACGCAATAAAAACATCAACAAAATCCAAATTTATCACAAATTACATTCTGTGCAACGCAATAGTGAGGCGTTGGCGTTCTGGCAAGCCGGAAATGTGCGAAAATTACCAACCTTTACGCAAATGCGATTTATGTAAAAACCTATTTATAGCCCTACCAGGCAGGCAGGCAGATATACGATATTTTGACATCCGTAATATTGATTTTGATATCATATATACAAGTATGTAACTCAATAATCTGAGAAAATGTTATTGAAACTCCCGTCAACCTTCAATATTCTGTCTTTCACAAAAACGTTTACAAACAAATATATCAAAGAAAAGCAGGTGTCCCGAAAAACTGGAAAAGTATTTCAAAAGTATTCAAAATTCAAATTATCATTGCTAACATTGACCATGAGTTTCGCAAACAGGTGAGGTCCGAATCTTCTTTTTCGCGACTTTTCGAAACAGTTTCCACTCTAAATCGAGTAGCGACACTGGCGACAAATTCTACGCAATTTATCTATTTTGATGCATGTTTTTCGCACGAAGGACACCACCACATACATCGGGAAAACTACGCAATTAATTGGCATTAACGCAGCATCTACCATCCATATCAAAAAATAAAAATAAAAATAACGTTAAAAATAAACAGCGATATTTTCCTTCTTCTAAAAATAAGTAAATCAAGTGGTAATTGTGAAGAAACGGTTAGGAATGTCGGCATTCACCAGGGAGACGTTGCAGAAAAACGACTCATACTCACACACAGGATCAGGGTACGAAAAACGCAACTCGTCAGGCAAGTAACAAGAATCTACCGAGCCAAGGCAAAGGCAGACTGACTGCAAAGATCTGATTAATGATTGTAATCAACCGTAGAGATGATGCGTGTGCGTTTCCGTTCTTAAAACGATATTATGCATTAAATTACCGATGATTAAGACAAACGCATACTGTAGTTACACAGCTATGCGACGATGGATCATGTTGTTTTTCGCAACTTAATTTTATTTATATTGGAGCATGGCCCAAAAGCGCCCGTTGAAAAACTTCAACATATGCAAAAAGAGTTAAGAAATCATTCAACACAGTAAGATGTCGAGTTGTAATGGCCGTTGCCGCCAGCGGGAATTTTTAGCTACCGCGTCTGCGCAGCGTGCAAATATGCCAACTCGCCGCCCGTTCGGTGAATGTCATTGCAAATAATCGCAAGCCCTACACACGAATGCGATATGCAACTCCGTTGGCAGTCGTTGCACTTTGGGCGTTGTACGGTCGCCGGCGCCGCATCTGTCCAGACGCAAGCCGGCTTGATCCGGCCCGGCCTCGCTCACAGGTGATTAGAACATACAAGTACATGCATATATCTCCCTACACGTAAGTGTGCAATGCTCTATCAGGCATTGTCGAAGTTCAATAAACCTTTGAGCCAAGCCCTCCGCACACCGCACCAGAGGGGCGATAGCTACAGCTATCAGAGTATGTTTCACGCACATGAAAATTGCCGCCTAGGGCGGACACCGCGAGCACACGCGTGCTGAAGAAAAAACGCACGCGAAACCTACGCGTTTTGTGGGTCTCTAGATTTATTTATTAATGAATATGTTGAGGTGGTGCACAGGCGGTCGCGGCGCGCGCAAACTTTATCTGAATGCAACCAGCAACCACAACTGCTTGCTTGCCGGCCTCATAGACATGCTTCGACAGTGCACCCATTAAATCAATTCGTTTTTCCGCGAGCGCAGGACGACGAACGCATATGCAGGAGACACTGCCCACGTGGTGTGTGTGCACCCAGCAAGCCACACCACGTCGAGCCAACGAACAAGCCACCCATACGTGCAGTACGAAAGTCTAACTAATTACAATTCCCCTAATACTTTGCTGACTTTCCCACTAATTTATGTTGTGTGACAAAATTAATTCTTCGTCATAATTCTGAAAAATGTGCCGAATGTGTGTGTTTAGTGCCGAATATGTGTGTATAGTGTCGAATATGTGTGTGTAGTGCCAAATGTGTGAGTGAGGGATGTGTATATGTGAATATGTATGTTTATATAAGTGCATTCATTTTAAATGTATATTAAATAATGCATGTATATGTAACGTCTGATAAATACATAAAAGTGTGAATGCGGGCACGTGTGTGGCAACTATTTATAAACATCGCCAAAGTACACACACGAACTGCCGGTATATTGACAGCGTCTCCATCATTTGTGAGCAGTGTACACATACCCACACATATACTCAGGCAACCGCGAGATAATTGCGGTAGGTCGGGGCGGTTGACCGCGCACGGTGCGGCGCAACGCTCACACACGGGTGTGGTGCTGACTTCGTTGAGCGAGTGCAACTCGTGGCCGCGCTGCCCACACGTCGTCCTCTCATCATCATCTCGTGCCTGGTCGCCAAAGCAAGCGGGCTTACAAGACAGCACACAATCGCGAGAGCCGGCCTGGTGCCGCCCTCGGGAAGCGCGAGTGCTGAACTATTAGAACCGGCATCGACTCACAAAACCTGTATACAGCTAAACCGGCAGGAAGCAGCAAAAATTCGCAAGGCGCACATGTGCGCATAAAATATAATCTGCTTCAATAATAGCGTCTAGTTTATACCATCCTCTGCGATCACTTGCCTTCTGCGCTCGACAAAGCAACCTAACATCTAGACTGGTTGCCGATTTCTCAACATGACTACTCTAAAAATTTGAAATTGAGAGCTAGTTAAGCAGTAAATATCGATGTTTAACGATTGCACCGCTTAACGACTTGAGTGGGTTTGATTGTGAATGAGTCATGGCAGTCTGGGAGACACAGTGGAAAGACAAGCCACACTCTGCCCACACAACCGACTGAATGAAAATAATGCAACCTTCGCGAATATCGAACCGACTGTAGGCAATTCAAACAACATCTGGGCAAAACAAACGCATGCACTTTTATTTTGTACGTTTTTATAAAGTACCAACTCATGACGTGCCATTGCTATGGCGACAGGAACGCAATATTGATCGAACAATTCCCTAAAAGCTCTTAAAACTACGAGACTTGTGAAATTTTGAATAAATTGCACTTTGCCAATGTAGCACATTGGCATCAACGTTTCACATCGCTTTATGAAAATTTTACAAACATTAAAAGCGCTAATGCACAATATGAATAGCAATCCATTAGAAAAAAAAGCATCAAAACATGTTTTAGCGTCACGTCCGGTGACAATGTGCGCTCATGCATCAACTGCCCGAGCGCGCATCCGCGCGTCCATCAACCGGAAGCAGCAATGCGTTACAAGCCCACAGCGGCTCTTGGTAACTTGCTGACTTTAATTAAGTACGCAACACACGCGCAGAACGTCGTAGCAACTCACAACACACAAGAAAATCGAAAAAGACCAAACAACAGAACTAAAAAGACAAAACTCACCTCTTCCTCCTCTTTAACGTGCCCATTCTTGTCGCCGTCCTTGCTCGGCTTCGACTTATCCTTCTTCGAGAACGAAATCGAGCGGAAGGACCACTTCTTCTTTTTCTCCTTCTTTTTCTTATCCTTGTCGGGTGTCTCTTCGATCTTCTCGTCCGCTGACTTGCATTCCTCAACAGCAATTGCAGCACTTTCCTCCTGCTTTTCGGCGCTCTTTTCAATATTGCGTTCGTTCAGTTCGGAAGTCTCCTTGGCGACCACCTCTCGTTCTGCTTCCGGTGTTTCGGCCTCTTTGTCGGACGCATCGCCGTTGACGCTGACCTTGGGAGCATCGTCGTTCTTCTCTTTGTCGCCGCCATCGGCCTCTTTCTCCTCGTCTTTGTCCTATAACGCAATCAACATTCAATCAGTGCCGGTGACAGTCAACTGGACATTCAACGATGATTGCCACACAATAACATATTCAAATCGACCGCCATTGTCTACTAATATGCATTGTACCCATCAACAATTACTCTAATTGAAGCTTTTCTGATTGAACAACTTTTAAATAAATTCCAAGAACACATTGATTGTGTATGACTTTTACTATGACTAATCCCTGAAAAATTCTACTCTACTTTTCTCGGGAACGCATTATTCACACTTATAGTTACATACTCAAGGAAATATTCAAACATTATCAAGTCAATATTTAAACTCCTCTTTCCCCACAAAAAAAATCCAAAACACACAAAAAAATCTCATATAACTCACCGCAAACTCAATTTCCGCATGATTGACATCACCGTTGGTGGTGACCTTCGCGTCCAGTTGCGCATCCAATTCCGCAATCTTCTCCACCTTGCCCTCGCCCTCGATGGGTGATTCGGCCTCGCCCTTCTTCGGCGTCGTTGTTATATCCACCGAGCGTTTTGACTGCTTCGCACCCATTTTGCTACTTCTTCTTTCTTTTCTTCTCGCACTCTCAGTCTTCTAAAAAATGTTTCACTCCACTAGTAAAAATGCACTGAATCTCCAAACAGCACACTTCTACACTTTCTCCTCTCCAGTCAGTCTTTTAAAAACGTTGAGTTTAAAAATTCTGTAAATAATTATAAACAGTTGTTAAGTAAACTGAGTAATCAAGAAGACTATTTGTATTAGTCATTAACAATATTGTAGATACGCCTGCACAATGATTCATTTTACGTTATTTTGTGATAAGTAGCAAATACAAAAACGTACAAGGGGAGCATCTCGCTGACGCTGCATAAACTGCAAACGGCAACGCAAGCCCCGCTCGACGCTTATCACAAAGGAAACGCGAGCTATTTTTATATCACATCAGTGTTAAAATTCAATTCAAAGCCTTGGACAATGACAATGGTAGATAGTGTCCACATCGGATATATAAAATAATTACAAATGAACATCACTTATGAAAAAGGCTATTAACAATGAATAATAACGAATTAAAAATAAATATTCAAATTATTTCTTATTTCTAGATGAAAAATACATCTGCAAAAATGTAGAAATTACTTTTTGCATGAAACATCAAGGAAAAAAAAACACTCCATAAATTCATTTGGTAAAAAATATTTTTGTTTTTCCATGATCAACAAATTCTACCCATGTTTGGACTCCGAGAAAAGTTTGAATATCAAACGATTGAGTCATTTGGAATTTCAGCACCGAACACGTCGCCGTGACTGGTGGCACTTCCGTTTGCTGTTTGCTACATTTAGCATGGCTTTCCTTTGTCCATTCCACACTCCGCTAAAATGAACTATGTATATCCATATACCCAAGCTTTGAAAGTGTGCCTCCGGATGTAGGCTGCAATTCATTGTTATCATTAGCACGCCACATAGACAGAAACTTGTCTAGAATCACCTACATTCCCACTGACACCAAAAAAACCCTTATCAAACTTATCGTGTATTATAAAATGAGGTCCCCTGGCTAATGGGTCGTCAAGACTGCCCATTTCCAGCGATGTCGAGACATCCATTAAAGTTGCAATAGATAGTAGTCATCAATTTAATTAACAAGCTGACGCTTAATTAGTATATGCCACGCTATATGGTGTAGCAAATGAGAGTTGGCTAAATGAAAATGTCTGCATTCGCACAAAGGAAGAAGTGTCTTCCGAGGCCAATATCATTTCAATTACTCACTCATCTGGCATTTCTATTGTTCTCATGATGATTTTTCATCAGGTAGATGATTACATCGATATACAAACCATTTTGTTTAATTAAATATATTATTTCTTGAACTTCCATAAAATGACCGACTTTTGAATGACTTTTACAACTAAAAAACACAAAAAAACTACAACTAAAAACCCATTTCGAGATAGTACGATGTGCCCTAGACTATTTTAACAAAATGAGTACAAGGAGTGTCTGTCACCGATTTTATTGTAATTTTGTTGTAAATACTGAAAGTAAACATTCAAAGTAAAGTACAATTTGATTATTCGATTGATGTACACAGAAGAAAAAATCAAACAGATTAGAACCCATGAACTTCTACTAAATCAGTGACGGACAATGCGGGCACTCCCCTCATTTTCCATAAGTTGTGAGGCAATATATTTTCAATTAATCATTACATAGTTCCCCTGGCAGGAATCATCAACCGACATTCGTCATAAATGACAAACGTTCAAAATGTGGTTTAAACAATTCCCTCTATTACTACTTACAATTACTGCACATGCCCAAGAACCACCACTATGTAAAGAATCCCTTCGAACCTCCTCGGGCGGAATAATAACCTCAGTAAATTATGATCGTCGCTTACTAGAAGCACACGTCGATGGCAACTGCATCTACAAGGTAGCTTCATACTCCAATTTCATGCAGTTCCACGTAACCAACATTGAAAGCAGTACTCAAAACCGTAGCAATTGCAATATTGCAGTAGACTGCTGCCGCTACCTCCAGCTAGTAATACGAAGCGACTTTGGAGAAGAGCGCCTCTTTTGTGCCCAAAACATCAGCACGAAAGATGCTCATCAATTACGGGGCAACGTCTTCTCTATCGACTACAGTTGCAGTGACATCTACCCCTATGCTGTGCGAATAGCCTTCACGACCTCAAGAATTTGTAACAGTCATCAATACCAATGTGCCGACATGAGCGGTTGCTATCAAAAACACGAAATCTGTGATAGATACGCGCACTGTCTCGACCGCAGCGATGAAGTCCAATGTTCAAGACGATCCTGTTCAAACTACTACGTCGATGACGTGTATTTCCTCTGCAATAACGGCCGTTGCGTCAGTCCTTTATCGCAAAAGGACGGAAAAGATGATTGTGGCGATGGTAGCGATGAGCAAGGCACAGGAAAACGCGATACAATCCTCACATTACTCTTCATTTTCCTAGCATTCACCTTCTTCGGCTTAGTTGGAAGATGGTATCTCTTTCGACGAGATGTCCAGCATGTCCTTAATAACCTACCTGAATTTCCCTTACCTCCCTTCGTAGCACCCGGTGAGCAACTCGAACAAAACGAGGAACAACGCCCCGAGGGTTTGGGTGGTGATGGTGACAACATCGAAGAATATGTTGAAGGAATGCGAATGCGTCCGAAGCGTATATCGCGTGACTCAAAGACAAAAAGCCTAAAAACTGGTGACCCCGACGATAGTGTCGCCGCTCTTCAAAGTCTTAGTATTGACTATAGTCAATGTCTTGGTCTAAGAAAAGAGGATCAAGAAAGATTGGAAGCTATGGGCTTACGAAGTCCACCAAGACCTTCAAGAGTATCCAAACAGTTTAGAGATTCTTTAGAAGAAATTCCTGAAATAGACGATATGAACGTTCGCCCACCGGTAAGACCAAGAGCGCAAAGTGACACCTCGAATAATGCAAACATGATGCGGATCTCCTTAGACGACGGCTCGCATCTATTGTTACGTGCCGTGAAGAGTACGAGCGCGAAGTATACCTCAAAGAAGCAGGAAATCAACTTCGTGCTCACCCTCAAGGAGATTAACGACTCTCTGACAGCCAACTGCAATCCACAAAGGGTGCACGACTATGATATTGTCACAGTGCATGAGCATGAGTATACGAAGAATGTGAAAGGTAAGAAGTTTGAAGTCGACGAGAGGACTAATCCCAAAACTCCTAATTCCAAGACTGGAATAGAAACATCTAAAGACCTTTGGACGTCTATCGAAGAACACCCTACCGAGGATTTTGATGAGCATTTAGACTCATTCAACGAGATGAGTGTAAAAGAACTTTCAAAGAGTGCAGCCTTTACAAAAACTCCTGTAGCCCATTCAAAGATTCCAGTTCGTCCAAAGACTCCTACAATTCGTTCAAAGACTCCAATGCTTCCAAAAACTCTAGTGCTTCCAAAGAGTGCAGTACATCCAAAAACTCCGGTGTTTCCAAAAACTCCTGTTCTCCCAACAACTCCAAAGACTCCAACAGTCCTTCCGGAAACACCAACTGACCGAGACCATCCACACACTCCTAAATGTTTTGAAATAATCAAAGATGTGGAAGATCTGTAATCTCCTAGTCATAAAATCTCCTAGAGAAAAAAAATGTAAAACATAGACGCCAATAGCAAGGAATGCAAAATGTTAATTTTAACACGCTTCGAGTTGGTTCTGTGCAATGTCATGTCAAACAAAAAACATCAGCATGTGTTGCGGTGCCTAGTTGTTTACACTTTGCACAATGAAACCAAACAGAATAAATCGCTGACGCCTCGACAAGTGCTATAAAACCGTCGTAATATTGTGATACACAGCAATGTCAATTCCAATAGCCATTTTTTTTAACAATTTCCCACCTACCTTCACACATTAAAACCCTTCTACTTATAATCTCACGCTATTATATGTTAAAACCCTTCTCAAAACAAACGCATGTCTCTTAAACAATAAATAAACATATCATATTACAATAGCACACAATATATAATAAACCAATGCAACGAGTTAATCATATCGCGTATCTTATTTCATTACATTAAGACATTTCATCGAATAATCGTCATAATCATCAATGTGTATGTAAAGCGATTATATGCGTTTATAAACAAACGCTTCCGAATAAAACCTGACGTGTGCAATAATTGCGCGAAATGTCACGCATACCACGTGCGAATTGAATCAAAACCCGATTAGCCTTAGCAGTTGAATAAACTCTTCTGCCTCCCCCCCTTTTTTTCCCAGTTGCCCTAGCTATACACATGTAATGTGCATTCAATTGTTCCGAGTTTATCTATCGCGCGTTATAATTATATCGCATGCAATTGTCGCGCATCAAATGTCAACGTTCTGGATGAAATGTGACGGGACTGAGCCACTACTAGTTAGCCGCACAGAGCTCCGTCGGTGCGTATAAACAGGCTTCCAATTGCACCCGGTTTTCAGAAATTATGCTTATAAGTGACCGTTTTGTAAAATGATTCCTACTAATTATATTTGTCAAGAAACACTAACTGAACATATGATTTGCTTTAAAAACTCATCATTTTACTAACAATTATATAAACTCTACCATAAATATTTGTTTCTTTAATTTAAAAAAAAAACGTATTCATATATTTACGTTTTTTGGCTAAAGAATAATCGTATTTCGTCGATTTTAAACCAACATTTTTATAAATATTTAAATAAAGTTATGAATTTAAAATTATTCCATATCTGAGATATTATAGACCTTCTTTAAAAGCTATTGGGCTATTTTAACGAGAAAAAAACGTTTATTGAAATTGGCAGCAGCCGATAAAAATTGCAAATCGTGGCATATGTTGATGCGACGCACGTAGATGTAAAACCGTCGAATACGGGGCCGATGGGCTTTGTTGGATGCGTGCATTGCATTGATTGCCTTGAGCCGGCTCGACTTAAGCCGCTATAAGCCACATGTGTGTGCATGTGTATATATGTATATGTATGTATGTATGAATGTCTCTACATGTGTACGTGCCGTTTACAGTAGCTAAAGATGTGTTTTCCAGACAGAACGCGACGCATTGTGACAATTGGGGTTACAAGGTCGCGTGGCATATCTGACTGCCTCAACGAAAAAAATCCAACACCAATTGATATTGATCACTTTTCAACTTATTCTTTATCGATTGCCATTACCAATCAGAAAGACTTTATATATCAATCAAAACAAATTTATTACAACAACCCCCTTAAACTAATATTCAATATTTACTAATTTTAATGTTTGAAAACTTTATCCTCTGGAATGCAGTGTATCCAAAAACTGTCAAGAATGAAATTATAGTGTTATTTTGCCAAAAACTAACAATAACTAAAACGACAAGATATAAAACAGACGATGGTGTGAGAAGACATCTTGTTGATGTTCTCACCCAAAAATTAAACATGCCTCTTTTCAGACAGTGTTTATGTCCGAAAAAACGAGGAGGGCAGGTAGAAACTAAAGATTCCTTCCACTCGTTCGAAATTATAGCTTAATTAATTAGTGATAACCGGTTTATCTCGAATTTCCTCAGGTTGTTTCAATTTCCTTTTTTTGGGGGAGACAAAGTAAACGGAGGAATCAGCCATCTTTTTTTCGGACGAATTATGCATTTTTGCGGTTTTGTGATACCGACTGTGAAACAAAAGCATCTGCTTGATGTGAACTGGGTGTGTTTGCCATCATGTGGGTAGTGGACGGTTGTATGACTAGCCAACCAACACCCTTCCGTGCCATTGTGACAGCTGGGTGCCGGTGTTTTGTGTCAATGTGTCGAGTTCAACGCGGCCGATATCGTGATATGTACTTAGATCGGGTAACCGAGTTACTCGGCATTTTATATAGAAATCTAATACATGTGCCTTTTCGAATCAATATAAAAATGTCTTTACTTATTTATTAATGTGATTAACATGGTTATATGGTAATAGGAAGTACTACTGGCGTGCATTAAAGAAGAAAACCGTGAAATAATCGACGAATAATCCCTGAACGGTTGTTTTGTTGTTGTCTCAAAATGAAATTGCCTAGATTTTAGTTGTTTTTCCCTTACGTAAAGGTTAAAACGAGGTATAAGCCTCATTACTTATGAATTATAATCTTTATTATTCTGAGAAAATGTAATATAATTAATCCATGGGAATGACAATTTATGAGAATTGTGTGTACTAAAAGGAATGTCGGGTAACCGAGTTTCTCGAATATTCATAACCACCAAGCGAGTCTTTTGAAACGAAATTAGCTTACAAACAGGAATGATATGTTTTATTGGCTTCTTACATTTAACGTGAGTTAAATTATATGAAACAAGTCGGATACAAAACCGATCAACCCTGAATAATCCCCAAAAAACTAAATTCCCCAGATTTTGGTTGTTTTTCGCTTATTTTTACAAATTATAAAGATAACGCCCTTTTTTTTCAATAAAATATGCTCAATTTAATTGTGAGATAACCGACTTTATCACGGAAAACATGGCTCTTCGCAATAAATCCATCTAGTAGGCTAGAAATGATATCACGTTTCCACCAAAAAACACAAAGACGCTGAGCCGGTCTTCAACCGTTTTTTTTCTTTCAAAAACTGCACACCTCCCAATTTCGAGCGCGTTTCGCATCACTTACAACATCCAACGGCTTGAATTGAAGTTTAAGTTATAGTTTTATCTGTACTCACCGTTTACGAACGTAATCCGGGTAAAAAAAGCGGCGCCTGTTGGCTTTCTCTCTGCGATGGCCGAGGGAGAAAAAAAATCGACGCGACGAACGAACACAACACAGTAGTACGTAAATCAGTGGGGCTAAGGAACACACAAAGCCGGCGCACGCCAAACCGCCGCCGCACGGTGATATGCAACGCGCAGATGTATCGGTTGCTCTAGTATGGTTTTCGGTATGTGTGGTGGAGTGGTGGCTGCAACGCGGTGCGATGCGTCGGCTGTGCGCATACGAAAAACGGCGCACACGGTAGCACCGGGGGAAAAAGATGGCGCTTTCCCCACCAGATGCTTAACGATCGCAGCCGCCGATTGGAGGATTCGAACCGGCGACGCTGCAGCGCTGCCAACTGCACACGTGTAAATTTCCCTAGATGCGCATACGCTCGCCCGGGATTCGGGGGATTCAGGGTGTGGTGTCACGTGATTACAACTACCCTCACCAAACAACCCCTTACATTTACTATGTTCACTTACTCTCTGTACTAGTACAATTCGACTGGTCGACTATACTCCTAACAATGTTGAGCTAGGTCCGTTTCTATGGTTTATCGGCATATTATCGGTATCTAAGGGTCAAATTTGTTCGTTTTTGCGTGGGTAAATTATACTATGCAACCAAACTTTCTAAAATAAACTACCTATAATTATAATCAATAATTCAGACTAAACTTAATATTTACTATTAATATCCTTAAAAACAACATTACACACGTTTTCATATTTTTGCGACACAATAAAAGTGTATAAGATTTATTTTGTTAATAAATATAGGCCACCAATTCAACCAAAAAATTATGCAACCAATGTAGCTAAAAGTAAAAAGTAGCCTTCACATACCATTAATATTCCAAAATCAGGAATGTTTGTTTAGGATAGATTAGGGGGCGCCGAAATTGCACACGATGATTCATTGCGTGTGGAACGCTCACAAGGGTTGAGATAATTCTCTCCAACCCCCTGCAGAAATCAATAAAGTCAGGCAAATGCAATTTTAGCTGTTTAGCTACACGAAAACTACACAATGCTCATAAAAAAACACAAAAATACGATTAATGTAACATTTGGAAGATTTATTTGTACTTTTACAAAGTGATTTTGTTTTAAAAAAGCAGTACAGTTCTAAAAATTGTGCTTATGTCTTTTTGTGTATTCAAATGTTTAAATTTTCATGGAAATCTACGCCTACAGATATATTTTGTGACTAGTATATACTATTGACTGATAACGACTTGCAATCGATATTTTTGTCTATTTTAATAATCATTTTGCGAGTAATTCCAAATTTGCGTGAAAAAGCTTTTAAAGATTTTAAAGCTTTTAAAATCGTTG
>WSZQ02133056.1:74006-101280 GCA_019419845.2 Weissflogia rhopalogaster
TTTAATAATCATTTTGCGAGTAATTCCAAATTTGCGTGAAAAAGCTTTTAAAGATTTTAAAGCTTTTAAAATCGTTGATTTCTATTTGAAGTTATTAAAAACCTCTTTATACTATAAGGTAGATATGCCGTCCATAATTTCATGTGATATATTTATTACTTTAGTGGAATTTTGATTTTTTTGGCAGTAGTTTAAGTAATTATCAAATTTCCGTGTAAAATGTCGGCCGTTCAATGCCACAGAATCGGAAGAGGGATGGAATGAAGCATACGATGCACACGCCAACCAAGGCACATGTGATAAATTTGCAGCTTAATTCGACGAATGTTTTGTGCTTGTTGTCGAGGGAGTTCTCGCTGTTTTTGATATTATCCGGATTTTGTCTGAGCAGCGCACAGAGCCAGTTATAGATGAGTTTCTTGAACACGGAGAGTATAAGTGCGATGATGGCGAAGCCCAGAATCGACCTTAAGATGATGCACATTGCCATATAGTGGGATGGCCAGTAGATTTCATATGGTGGTGATAATTCAGCAACGGACATGTTACCTGTTTGATAGTTGAACCACGCACCGATTTGTAGGCCTACTGTTACTGATAGTATCATTGTTGTATCACCTCTAAAAATTTTATTATTATTATTTAGAAGAAGTTAAAACAAGTACACAAGAAATAGAAAAACAAGAAGTAGAAGCACAACAAAAAGAAAATGAAGCAGAACTAGAAGAAAAATGATCAAAAGATGGAGAAATTGAAGGATGAGATGTAATTTACCTTGTAGGAGTCCATTTTCCACTATTTGGATAATAAACAATCATCAAAATCGATGACATGAGCAAAACGACTGGAGACATTGTATTTGTTAGGAAATAATTATCCAGGAAGTTGATACATGGCACCAGAGGGAACATCATCACAATAGCCAAGGCTAAACCGGCTAGAATATCCTGTAAATACACTTTTTACAAATCTTTCTTTTGAAAATTAGTTGAAACTGTTAGAAAATCTTACCAGCACTGTATGCATCCCCAAATACACTCGGCTAACGCAAATCAGCAAACACCAAGCCACTGCAATGGTTAAACCAATCTCAACGGTGTATTTATAACGATTTAGCGTAAATAGCAGCACTGAGAAGGGTATGGCTACCCCAACCATCGCATGGGTTGATGGCATTCCATATTCCAGGGCCCATTTCTGCTGGACTCGTACAGCTGGATAGCCAGGTCTTGGCCATCGTACTATATCCTTAATTCCTTGTCCTTCAATATTAATACAATATTAGCAGTGTTATATTATACTAATGAAAAGCTAAAAAAAAGTTGAAAACAAGAAATACCTGTGTACATGATGCTAGCCCATGCTAAAACCACTCGTCGACCGACATATCCATCGATATTCCAGAACCAAAACGGAATAAACATGGAATAAAACAGTTCATCGCCTAATTCCGTACCAAACAGAAAGATGTAATGCAGAAACTTTGAGGCTATAGTGAAGTCTATTTTGTCCTCCAATTTCTCCTTGTCTTTATCCTCAGCATGTTTAATCCGGTTGATTCCCAGGAACTGTTGTACTTTGTAGACGAGCTCAGGGCTTTTTAAGTACTCGATCGTTTGCATTTTGGTTGGTTATCGACTAAAAAAGAATATTTAGAAACCAAATAAGTTTTAAATGTTCTGCAGGTAGTTTTATGGAAGTTTTGTAGGTAATTTAGAAGCACATACCTTAATATTATTGGAATATCACAGTATTTTATTGATGTGGGTTGAGCCACTAGCGGCAATTTGTGTTAATTGTTTCACAAACTTAAATAGTACACAGTACGACGAATCACACGAGCCATTCAAATGGAATGCATAAATTGACGATTTCAGGCATAGCACAAATATTTTCAATGATCAAACATTGACAATGCGAATGGATCGACGTATCTCGGTTACTACCGTCAATTGTTGAGCTGTAATTTGTAGTGAGCTTCTCATGGACACATGCGATATCTCTTTACCTAATTGTATGTGCATACCAATTAGGAATATATAAAACCACTCAAATACTTCTTCTTGCTGATTTATGGCTCTCACTCAAATACTTAGAGATTTGGTACTAGCTTAGACATTGTGAGAGCTTGATCTATGGACAGTTTTCAGATGGCAGACTATCTGTTTGATAGTTAGCGACGTTAGTTACTAAAAGACTTTGTACGTAGGAAATTTGTAATTGTTGAACAATTTGACGTAATTCACGAGGTATATACTGATAAAAATTAGTCACACTTGATTTTTTTGGGGATTTCGAACAACTGATAATTATTTAATAAATTAGGTTATAGTCTGCCATCTGCTGGTGTCGTCAGAATAAATTTAGCGCAATGAAACGATTTATTGTTAGCGAGATAAAGTATATTTGGTTGCCTAATATTGCATAATAAAAAAATTGATACATATAATAGTTTTCTTCATTTTTTTTCTAAAAAATCCCATTGCGGTTTAAAGCGAATTTAACTCTGTATCGAATGGTGTATGTTTTATAATCTTAGGATTAAGGAAAATGTGAAAAGTAATTGATAACTGCAAATCTGTCATTTTTCGGAAAACTTGATTTCTTGCATTCTTAATGATTACACTACCTTTGGCTTCATAGAATATAATAAAACAAACTATATTTAATAAAGAATCAATTACTGAATGAATGAGAATTGTATGCTTTGTGTACTAGAAATTATTTAAAAATAAAGTTTGAAATTCCCATTTTAGTTCCACTATTTGGCCGCTACGTTATACCGGATTTGAGTTCTTCGGGGTGATGAACACAATAAAAGGATATAAAGCAGGCTTAATAAGAAGTAATAAAAAAGAGAAATGAAGCTGAATATCAGGTTTTTAATAATTAAGATAAAATATCATATCGAGCATAATATAATTTAATTCTAAAGTTTAGTTTGTAACTGATGACACCATCTACCGTCTGGCAGTAAAAGTACAACATTTGAATATACCTAGAATGGCTGTGTCGGCGTCTTTATCGAACTTTACACAAGCGTGCCTTTGGAAACGATGATGACGGCGGCAGCCGGGGGAAATATGCACCCAGTCGGTCTGTTTGAGCGGGGGAACGCAATCCGGCAGTCGCAATCGGTGCCGTGGTCGTATGTGTGTTTATCTTTCTGCGCACCCGTGTTCTGCAGTGTTTTTGTTCGCGTACATTTAGACCAAGCGCGAATATTTTTGAACAAATAAAATTCTGCTCAGCGTCGAACACATCGTCGTCTCATTCATCATCCCTCAATAATACTCTCAAATACAGGTATACGTTTGGTGATTCCTCGAGTTCGAAAGGGTGCCGACAAGTGCGTTGTGTTTTCGTGTAAGGTGCATTTGTAAATCACGAACTGAGGCAGCCCTTTGAGGGCTGCAGTACAATCCTGCTGCTGTGATGAAGAAAATTAAGACTCAAGAAGGCGGCTCAACGTTTGATTGAAGAAAACAATGCGGTTTTACTTTGTTTCGGCCAGTTTACTCGGTTTTTGAAGGAAGAGGAAGAGCCTAAGAACAGAACAAGAAGAAGCGTGAGAGAGACAAAGCGAACTGTGTGCGCCAGTGCAGTGCAGTGCCCTTTGTGGCCTTTTATGGCCTTACTGTGATTACATTCGGGGACGACGTCGGCGGAACGCGTCGGTGTCGGCGTCTCGGGGACTCTATGGAGGCGCTGCTCTGCGACGCGGAAGTGGAAAACGAACGGAAGTAACATCTGCATAAACACTCACTGTCCTGTACAAATTGACGTCAAATAATCATTCGATTACGGATAATCAGCCATGGACATTGAAAAACCGGAATAATCTTCTTAAATGCATTGGTAAGTACCTCTAAAAACTCTTTAGAGAACCTAAAAGTCTTTAAAAAATCCCTAAAACGAATTTAAAAACCTAAAAACCTGTAAAAATACCTAAAATCCTTTAGAAAGACCTAAATACTCTAAAAAAACGCCTTAAGAACCTTGGGAAACCGTCACAAAACCTTTGTTATCTTTAAAACCTATAACTATCTTGATATATTTTTTTCAATAGTAGTTACCTTCCTTAAAATAAATATAACAGGTTTGAAAAAAGGTTAGCCCCCATTAACACATTTCTACAAAGAGCCAGTTATTTCGTAAGAATGGTTACAAAATAACATTAGCGTTATAATGTTGTTGGTTTCTATATTATAGACTCAATGCTGGTATAATTGCGTGTCTAATTTACGTTTAATTGCATTTAAAGTGCTTTGTAAGGCAAACTGGAGTCGGTAGTTCAGTCAAATTCGTTGAATGATCTTCCACCGACACATTCGTCAACTAGTAGACGCAATGTATTTATTGTTATTTTAACTACTTGTCTTTTACTACTGTATTACTGGTGTTATCATTTTTTTTATGTTGTTACCATAATAAACTGGCATAACGCTTACAGTTTTATGAGGGTTAAAACAACATGAATTATTTACATTTAAAAATCTTTAAACTAATAGTTATGGGTTCATTGTTTCTTTTTGTTTTAAGACACTTTCATGTTGTTATTTTGAATGACTGGAGCAAGGCTCAATGTTTCCATTGACATTATGTGAGGTAGATGTAGAAATAATTGTTAATTTCATGTGGAGTTAGTTCTGGTTCAGAGGGCCTTGTTGCCAAGAGCCATAAATCAGCAAGAAGAAGAAGAATAAATAATTGTTCAGATTTTGTTAATTGCGTATTGCATTAGTTAGAAAGAGAATCATCGGAATGGGGCTGCGAACTTTTGTTAAGAGATTTTTACATTCTCGAACGCACTACTACTATCATATTGTCATGCTATATGACTGCAGGGTGTTTCCCTGCCGTTGGTGTATCACTATGAACAAATAATCATTTGTAGACAATTTTTAGGATGTTAATCACGAATTTCAATAATCTCTTAACAAAAGTTCCAATGATTTAATTGTCGGGTTCTGGTCATTTGGGACGGAAAAAGAATAGAATACTGCAGAGGGAACAGGCAATAACCCCGAAAGTGACTTAAGTTGTTAATCTCATAATCATACGTAAACTAAAATTTCAGAGTTTCAAGCGTGCAATAAAGAGGATTGAATGTTACCAGAAACTTACCGCGTTATGAAATGTGAGAGACTGTCCATCGCACTCTCTTTCGCTACCACCCGGCATGGGTAGTAGGTAACACGCCGTACATGACATACTGGAATGACATACTGGGAAAATTGCCTACCAATGATTATTTGTTCATATTAATATATCAAAGATAGCCTTGCTGCAGTCATGCAGCATGACAATATGAAGATAGTAGTGCGTTCGAAAATGTAAATCTGTTAGAAAAAGAAAATGAATAATGCGATGAAAAATATGAAGGTTTTAGAAAAATAATTTTTCTCTCTAGATAACTCAAGTCCGATGATGCCTCACTGTAAATGCAATAAAGCTCCATAAAAGATATCATGATTATCCATCAAAATTCCGTAAGCCTTCATTGCAATTCCTTAGTGTAGAAGTAAAAAGAGGTGAAAGTAACTGTATAGGATAAACCGTTGTTTGTACGTGTAAATCATGAATGAGCCGAGTTATATCACCTCCAGACGCGACATTTCCCTAGTGTCCCTGGACTTGTCCATAAAAAAGAAGCAACCATTCCAGTATTGCCCTCGGTGCGCCAGACCGCGTTATGTAAAAATAGCAAAACCCTGCTACTGCTGTGCTGGTCGCGGTCGCCGCGGCTCGTCGTTACCGTGTCGTGGCAAATACGCATACAAACCCACAAAACGCGCACACATGGCCCAAAAGGATCATTGTAGAAATAAATAAACCACGAACTAGTGCGGCTCGACGCGAGCTAGTAAGGTGCTGTTGCGCTTTGATGCGTTTTACGGCTCGCGCATTTCACCCGCTCGCGTTTTCCACGTGGCGCAATTCGTCCACGTCGTTAAACTTCCCCGTGTCGTCGTGTTCGCGAGCTAGCCCAGTCTTCTGCCACGTCCGCCTCAGTCGACGATGTTAACTGGGATTGGAACGTGACCAGAAATAGTTTAATAGTGCACTGACAAAGGGGAATGTAGGAATTGTCCGCTTCGGATTTGAATAAACATTTAGAGTATATAACGTATAATGCATATATTTTGCGTCGTTTGTCCTTAAAATTTCTTAAATTTTCGTCACAAATTGGATAAAGCAGAGGTTCCACAACTGGGAGCCGCGCCTCCCAAGGGAACAGCTGACTAGTGTCAAGGGAGAGGCGAGAAATTACGACGTGGGTCTGATGGGAACATTATTGAACACGTTTGAACACGTAATTTTTAAATTTTCGTCACAAATTCGTTAAAACAGAGGTTCCCAAACAGGGAGCAGCGGACTAGTGTCAAAAGAGGGGTGAGGATTTACGATGAAGCTCTCATGGGAACATTATTGAACACGTATATTATTATATTACCAAGAAAACACAATTTAAACATCGCGGCTTGCCAGAAAAGTGTATTAGAGAATGGGAGGCATGCAGCTATACAAAGTTTGGGAACCTCTGGGTTATGGTATGTACTGCTTTAACAATAAAACCACATTATACCGGTTTCGTGGCTAAACCACACACTTTTTTTTTCTTGAAAATATTGAATGAAAGCTCGAAAATACAATTAACGTAAATTATTTCAACATATGTACTACACGAATTCTTACACGTACAAAAATGTTCATACAAATTTGAGATGGACAATTGAGACAATCCCCTTGTGAGGATATATATTCGAGAAATGTGGGATAATTACGCGGCGGACGAGCGAGCGAATAGTTTCAATTGAATCAAATTTACGCGCTTGAAATTTCAATGAATTCTTCTGCGTCGTCATCGACGCTCGTCTCGCTCGTCGCTGGTTATTCACTAAATAACACCTTCAAATGTGTATGTGTGCATGTGTATATACATGCTGCAATGGAATGGACGCGTAAAACAGGCAATCACGGACGCGAAAACGCATGACGCGCACGTTTTCATTCAGCATCTCATGGCTGCATGCCTGTGCGGAGCAAGCAATGGTCGTTGCTTTTCTTTCCTGCTGTTCCTGCTACGGCTGCTTGTCTAGTCTGACTTGACTGCCAGTGTTTTCCTTCGGTTTTATTGTTGATACGGATATACTTGGTTGGATGTAGCGTAGCGTACATATTTTATTGGGTACGTACATGTAATTTATGCAATTGCGTGTCGGGCGTCATGTACTCGTGTAACTGTACTTCTTTTATGGGCAAGAGTAAGAGGTTACCAATCGATTCGTCGGTTCAATTTCAGCAATTTGAAAAACAAAAAAGCAGTTTAATATTGTGCAATTTGGACAACGTATGAGGGTTTCTATTGTTGTTTTATAGGTTTTGTTAGGTTTTATAGGGTTTCTATGGTTTATGGAGTTTTTAATTTTTTGATTTATGGAGTTTTGACGTGTTTGGTGTCTGGGAGTTTTGTGATCATTTTTAGGTTTTCTCAAGGGGTATTGTGGTGATGTTTAGTTTAGTTTTGTACTTTTATGGGGTTTCTGTGGTGGTTATCTAGTTTTACTATTGTCATTGAGGGGGGGTTCAAAGGTGGTTTTATTTGGTTCCTGTGATGGTTTTTGGTTTTTCTATGGGGGGGTCTCTATGGGGTTTCTGTAGCAGTTTTATGGGGTTTTTAAATTTTTTTCCCAAGGTAGGTAAAGGTTTTTGTGTTTGTTTTTAGCTTTCTATAGGGTTTCTCTGATGGGTTGATGGTGTTTTTGTGTGGTTTCTGTAGAAGTTTTATGGAGTTTCTATGGTTTCTGTGTTGGTTTTTAGTTAAGGTTTAATGAGGTTTCTATGGTATTAAAAAAAATCAATTTTGGCTTAATGAATTTTCTAACTGTGTTTATGGGGTTTCTTTCATGGTTTTGTGGTTTTTCTAAGGTGGATGACTTATGCGATTATTGCACTTTTACGAGATTACTAAATAATCTATGGACTTTTAAGTTACGATTTAAGAATCAATTCTTACAGATTTGATTTCCTTAGAAAATGTGTAATTTTTTTATGAAATAATGTTTTATTTTATGTTCATTTGTAAAAATATAGTTAATTATAAAAACTGGGACACGAATCAGTCACTAAAAACTTCACAAATCGATCTGCAACTTTTTATTCTGCGCTCATCTTTGCTAAAATTAGCCAAGTAAAGATAATATTATTCCAACATTCAGTCGTCTTTTTGCCGACCACGTAGAGCGTACTTTTAAACCACCATTAATAATAACGAGAAGAAACACAGGAGTATTGCCCGTATTCCAGGCGTTGCATTGCGCTGCCGTCGCCGCTGAGGTGAAAGTCCTGGAGTCATGGCCAGCCAATAAACTCCAGGTTCGTTCCGTGTCGAACGTGGCACGACTACACACTAGGAGTTTTCCGCGGAAAATCAATAGGATTTTCATAGCTATGGGGAAGGTTATAGAAGGAAAATAGAGCTGTTCTTTTGGGATAGTTTTTTTTGCGTTGCACAGCCGCGGACGGTAAGGAGGAGAGAAGTGAAACGATTTAATATAGTGTAATTTACGAGGACATCGCTGCGTTGGCGACAAATTATGGTGAAGGGTGGATGGACATTTGCACAGCTTGAGAAGAGAGGGGCTTTTATTGGAGGGCATTAATCACGGTCCAACAGATTGAATTAAAATGTTTTTAGCCAGAATTTGGAAAGAATTTGAATATTTGAAAAAATGTAATTTTCTTGATGTATAGGTTTATCTATGGGATTCCTATAGAGATTTTATGGAATTTGCATGGGTTTCTAAGAGATTTCATGGAGTTTCTAATGGATATCATGGGTTTAATTGCAATTAAATGGGATTTCTATGGGTGTTTTATTGAATTTTTACTTTTTATAGGATTTCTCTAGATAGTTCATCATATCCATATAATTTTCACAGGATTGCTAAGGTATTTTATGGAGTTTCAAAGATTTCCCATAGGATTTCTGTATGATTATCACGGACTGTTATATGGCTCTCCATGAGGTTTCTATGGAATTTCGTGGATTTTATGGTATTTTTCATGGGGTTCATTGGATTTAAGTAGAATTTATATGGGGGTTTTATGGAATATTTTCTTTTTCTAGAAATTCTATAAGTTTTCATTGGAAATTTCTTTGAAATAAATTCCAATATTTCTTTTAAATTTCAAAAGGCAATGGGTTAATGTACCCTAAATTAATTTTATATGATTTTATATGAAGTCCCTTAGAAACTCCCTAAAAATTTAGTGTTTTCTGTAGTATTTCCATGGGATTCTAAAGCACTTTCATGAGGTTTATTCGTTTTCAATACAATTCTTATGGGGATTTTACGGAATTGTTATTTTTCTGAGAATGTCAGTTGATTTTCCAAAAGATTTTCTATGTCCTTTTTCTGAGTACTTGTATCCTTAAATTCAAATATTCAAATATCTTCGAAATTTCACAAGACAATAGATAACAACTTCCAAAGTAATTCAAAAGTAGTACTGCCGAATTTCATCTCAATTTTCCTATTGTATCCTTTCATCCACTGACTCTGGAGTAAATTTCCCTTGCGTGTTGTGTGCTCACATTCACACATTTCATGGCGTTGAGTACGCTCATCAACTTGTCGATCAACGTGGCTGGTGGTGTTGTACGTAAGGTGTCCTCCGATGCGTGAATTTCCCACAATGCGCTCACAAACAAGACGGTGAAACCGCAGCGACGTTGTTTTCCCGTCTTAAGCGCGCGCACGACGGCGGCAAACCAGCCGAGCGTGCTTGAAACCTTGGCGAAGGGAATTTTTTCAGCAGTAGGAAAAAGGAAAACGAGAGATCACATGTATGATGTGTGAGCACTCAAGTGCGCACAATTCGAGTCATATCATCATATCGCATCACTGGCTGGGCTGCTTGCTGCCGCCATGCCATTAAAAAGGCATCACAAACTTTTTTCGGCAGCGCCGCGCCGTGGCACAGCGGTATGATTGTACGAAAACATGTCTGCGTAATTCCCAAAACTACTGGCGATAACAGCAGAAAATGCAGTTTTACTTACTATCAGCATATCTTAGTAGAAAAATAATATACGCAGATATGGACGCCATGAAATATGGACCTAAAGTTGGATTATTCTGTTTTGTCTCTGCAGCTGTGGCGGATGTGGATACGTTCAGGAATTTCGTTATCATCTAGTTTTATTTCTTTCTTTCCTTTCATCTTTTCTATCGCTTTTTTTCCCTCTCTAAGTATTGGGAGAAGAGCTCATTTTCAAGTGGAAAAGTGAAGAGATTTTCATTCAAACAAGCAGAGAGCGAAGAGCGACACAGCTTCACTCAAACTGACTTATGAGGGTTGCAATTGAAACAAGTTGGGGAAAATTGCAGCTTGAACGGCTCTCCGTCAAAGAGCAACTCTAACGGAAAACGCTATTTCCGTACGCTGAGTTTGAGGAAGGAAAGTAATAGCGGAAAAACCAACTTTTTCTGTTGCGGCAGCATAAAAAAGGACTTAAATAACCCGAGACCTAAATGAAAAATGAACGTGTCACCAGAAAACTTCAATTAACACATCTTACATCTGTCTATTTGTAGTTGTTACATTCGTGTCATGTACCTGTGAAATTCTTTCAACGCATTTGTATTTGAACAGTTTTTTTCAAGGAGAGTGTATGTTGATTTTATGGCATTTATATGATATTTCAGTTATGGCTATGCAAACTCTTTAGAAGTCTCGGAACACAAATTGATTTCTATGAAGTATTTTCATGGGGATTTTAATTGCACATATGGGATTTTAATGGAGTTTAATGCAATTTAAGGGAAGCTTTGACAATTTCCCAATTAATTTTGATGAAATTTATAAACAGGAAAGTTGCGAGTCTATATATTACAGTGAAACTTGAAAGCTTCAGATGATATAGTATACATTCTTGCAAAAACATCTATTACCCCCCCCCCCTTCATTACCCTCAACAAACCCATATGCACAAAGAGTAGCGAGACCGGATTGGGCCGGGAGAAAGTTACTAATTCCTTACACCAATAAGTCGTAGAAAAGGGTTGTTGATATATATTTTTTTTCTTTCATCTATTACTCACTCTGTGACAAGTTTTGAAGTGCTTAACAGCATTCCAACATTACTGCACGCACACAGCATCCATCATAACGAACAAGATCGCAAACAATTATGCGGCTATTCGCGAATTGCCATTCAGTTCACTTGAGATTTTCTCGGAAGAAAAGTAAAAATAAAATTAACCTCATTCCACTGCGTTGTATGTTTAGAAGTAGAACACCATTCTCAACCTGTCAGAATAACGTTTAGAATGTTTTAGTTGAGTTGTTCCGCTCGACTAGAATGTCTTACTTTATGTACGAAAAAAGTAACACTTCTTCCGTGCTAGTTGGTAGCTTTTTTCTTTATGTAAAATCATCAATGTTTTGAAATGCGTTTGAATGTATGTCTCCCTCATCGACTGTAATTGAATGGAATTGAATTGTGCGTTGTTTAGCTACATTTTTGGCACTCTGCCGGCGTGTAATTGCCGCTAGCTTGGCTCTGTAATTTCGCCTACAAAAAGTTTGGCACATCGAGGGCATCGAATAGAACACGGTGGTGATTCGGCGCAAAATAAACCGTTCATAGGTGTTCGTGTTTGGTTGCAAATGCGCGAAATGTGTTCGATAATGGCGACAATTTCAATTATTAATATGCTGACCCCATTACGCTTTATTTCACCCTCGAAAATGGGCAATGTATACAAGTTGTATTCCTCCCGATCGGAATATTTTATATCGCAATCAAAATCTGATTAATTTTTAATTCATTATGGGAATGCAAAACCATTAATTAGTGTTTAAAATTAAATTATTCCTCTATTTCGAAATCGAGTACTCGTGTGTTTTTTTTTCACATCGGATGTTGGAAATGAAATGACAATTTAAGAAAATTGCTATGGGGGATTAGGGAATTTTGATGAAGAATCATTGAAGTTTTGGGAAGTTTTTAGGAATTTCAATGACAGTTATCTGTATTGTCAGAATCAGAGTTTCTATAGAATATTGTGCAAGTTATTTTGTTTATGGAATTGCTATTGAATTTCAGGGAATGTTGATGGGGGATCATTAAATTTTTAGGAAGTTTTAAGGTGTAGAATTTCATTGAGAGTGTTTTATCAGGATCGGACTTTCTGTAGAATATTGTGGGAATCGATTCGTTTAAGGAATCGCTATTGTGTTTTAGAAAAATTTTGATTGGGGGATCATTGAAAATGGTACGCGATTTTATGGAATTTCAATGAGGTTTAGGATTTCTATTGAATTTTTGATTGCAATCAAAATCCAATAAATTAAGAGAATGCAAATCCATTAATTGTTGTTTAATATTAAATAATTCGTGTATTTCGAAATGTAGTACCCGTGTGCTTTTTTCACGTTCAAGTTCAAAATGAAATGCCAATTCTTGAAATTGCAAGAGAGGATTAGAGAATGTCGTTTAGTTTATGGAATTCCTATGGTGATTTAGGAAATTTTGATGGGGATCATTAAAAATGTTATACGATTTTATGAAATTTCAATGTGGGATGTTTAGGAATTTCTAGTTTTACGGGATTTCTATTGAATTTTATGTGATTTCTGTGAACGTTTTATTGCAATCAAATCCGGTAAATTTTCAATTCACTAATTGTAAGAAAACACAAAATCATTAATTGCTGTTTAATAAATAAATTATATAACTCAAGCATTTCGAGACTTGAAAAACTCTGTTTTGTCCGACTTGAAATGTAAATGAGTTTTTTTGTGTTTTTGTCTGGCCGAGGCGGGATTTACTGCCCATTTCCAACAGGCATTGTAAATTTTCCGTCACAGTACCGGGAGTCCATCTCGAAACCCCGAAACCTTTATTGCCACTCTTGACTTTTCAAGTATGATTATGAAATGAGCTTGACATTGACAAAATTAAATTCATTTATGGAATTTTTATGGTCTAGCGGTAAGAATTTTTAGTTATATTTGAGAGTAAGTACTTAATATGATGTGCTAAATGATTACATGTTCGTCTTTGATATGTCAATGCTAGCTAGTCTGGGGTCGTTCAAATAAGACTGTATGATAGTAGTTGTGAATGAGTAAGGAAAAATCATACTAAATACTCAAATATATGTCACACTTCACTCTAATATTGCCAAATTCAATATAACTTATAAATTTTTAGTTACGTTTCATTTAGTTTCATTTTTCATCGCATTTTGCATAAAATTCATATGGGGGCTTTATGGGATTTTCATGGGAAATAGGGTTATGAAGTTATAACGGGGTTATGTCATAATATAAAAAAACATTTTCACAACGGGAGATTTTTTTCGTTCTCTGATGTAAAATAGTTAAAAATCAATAAAACAAAGTTTTGCATAATTTTATAGGCAATTAATAGCCTATAAAATAATATATAAATCGATTTAAAGCTTATTGCATCATAATTAAAGATTAATGATTAATTTCCTCGATTTAATTTGTCAGTTTTATTACCTTCTTTTGACTGTTTAAACAACTAGTTGTGTTTATAAATGACATAACATACTAATTATATACTGTTTGATCGATTTAATGCGTTTCCTACAATTTGCTAAAGCTGCAAAAAACCTTATTTGACTTTGTCATTCGTAAAAATGTGATTATCGAACCGAGTAATATCGAATTGTATCGTGGCTCACGTCAAATTAACGTTGGAATGTCGGGAAACCTAATTTAGAAATGTGCAAATACATAATTAGCAATCAATTGTCATCGCCGAATATCATCACTGTGCTGGAACTTGATACATGCAAATTGAAATTGTAATCGAACGTACCGAAATCCAATTCGGACGTTGAAATTAGGCTCTCAATCAATTCGAACATTGATTGAGTTACTTCATCGCGTAATTTTGCAGCCACAAACCGGAATCTCGGCAGCAAAAGCGGTGCGCGATCTTTATGAAGAGGTTTATTAGCGGTGGTTTCTTCAGGGAATTTCAAGGATTTGCAGACGATTGAATCTGCGATAAACTGAAATTCATAAAATGTATTTTATATCTTTCGGGTTTGTCGATTTTTATTATGTAATGGAAATTCTTTTTTTTTCTTTTCATTTTATCGAATTGTTTAAGGTTTTTGGAAATTATGATAGGAAATCAATGTTTCAGGTTTTATGGAATTTGTATGGGGGGGTGTAATGGAATTTTGATGGGGCATCATACATTTTATGTCGCTTTATGGAGTTATGGATTTCTTATGGAATTATTTTATTTTAGAATTTATGGGATTTTATGAAATTTTTATTGTTAGTGAAATTTCACAGATTTTCGTCAAATAAATTTCTCGTTTATAAATGGGCACAAAACTGCTGAATATATTTCAAAGTTTATTTGCTCCATTATTTCAATTATATATTTTATACAGATAATTTGATTATACTATAGTCAAACAAAGAGTAAATCCTGTTCCGGTATATAGTAGTACTTGAGATAACAGCTATCAACCGAAACTATATTGTCCTGTCGCATGATCCGAGTGAATTGACTGAATTATTGTTAGTTACATTACGCCAATATTTTATCAAACCTTGACCCATCCGGCTGGCGGCACACACGCACGCACACCCGCTCGCAAACTTTCAATAAATAAACGAACGTATTTTTTTTTGCACGCGCGCTCCACAGCCTGCCTGTCAATACAAATAAGAGAACAGACGGCAATCAAGAAGACAAGCGACTTCAGCAATCACTCGCGTGACCCTTGCCGACATTTGACAAGCAGCATTGCAACCAACAAATTGCAACACACAGACACACACACACACACACATAACGTATATAAACGTCAAGTAACAACGACGGCAACATTGACTTAACATGTTTATTTTCAGCTAAATCCAATTGAATAAATCTCTTTCGAGGTAAATTGACGTGCGACTAGACGACGATGTTACAACGGTCGCATGATAGGATAATGTGTCTGTGTGTGTGTGTGTTGCGGCAAATAATGCAATTTCATTGTCAGCTAATAAAATTTAAAAACAAGCCTGAAACACTAGAAAATTATAATATTGGCCCATTGAGGAGGTGCACATCTAAAAATATGCAAATTTTTATGACCTCGATAAATTACGCTTGTTTGTTTATGCAAATGTGGATTTTGTCACGATTTCGGTGTAATTATGCACTATTGCTACTGAGATTACCCGTACCGAACTGTTTTATTATCGAAATTTGTTGGCTTTGCAATAACATTTGCGTCTGAAAACAACATTGCGCTGATTGTGAGAATTGACTTATTGTCAGGATATCAATTATTCGACAGAACAGAAACAAAGTTATTGGAGTAAAATAATGAAAAGTTCGTTGCAATACAATTCTAGTTGCGGTTTAATCATCGCAGTTTTCAGGCTGCTTATCACATCGCTGCATTATCAGTGAATGCAGCGGTGGGGGGGGATAATGCACTGCGCCATTGTGTGTTCTTATTCAGTGATTTAGCACGATTTGTGCACGCTTGAGCAAACAATAAACCAGTGATTGTATCAAATATTGTGTTTCTATGGTAAATGAGTCATATTTTAATCATCGTACAACTGAATGTTCGAAGTTGCTGAATTGTAGGACACATTATGGATACATTAATTATTCGTTTTCATGCCACAGCTACATTGCAGCAAAATTTAACCAACTGAAATGTGACTTAATGAGGTATATATATATATCAATTGTACTGAATTATGAAAGTATGGGGATTTATGGGATTTGTATGGAGACTTTATGGATATATAGAGTTTTATGGGATTTCCATGTGGCTTTATAGGTGGTGGTGGTTCTATAGGTAGATGTGGTTTCTTAGGTGTTTATAGGGTTTGTAAGAGGTTACCTGAGATTTGTACGGGATTTTATTGCATTTCTAGGGGTTCCTGCAGGTTTAGAATGAAGGTTTAATAGGATTACTATGTGGTTTCAGGTGATTTTATGTTATTTCTACAGGTTTATAGTTTCTTACGTGGTTTAATGGTATTTGTATGGGATTTAATGGAATTTCTAGAGGGTCTTATGGGATTCTAAAGACTTTCCAGGAATTATCTGAGATTTGTATGGAATTTTATCGGATTCCTTGGGGTTCTTACAGGTTTGTTATGGGGATTTAATGGAATTACAATGGGGCTTCAGGAGTTTGTGTTATTTCTATAGGTTTATATGTTTCATACGTGGCTTAATGGTATTTCTACGTATAAATAAATAAAGTTTTATGGGATTTCTATTAGGTTTTAGACGATTCCAAAGGAAATTTCTGTGGGGGATAATAGAATTTTAGGAGTATCTAGAAACGAAATAAGATATTTAACTTATTTGGACACTAAGCTAATGTTCACTTTCAGGCAGATGATATTTGTATTCGAGAAAAGAAATTCATAAATATATTCTGCGTCGCAAAGCATCATAGTGAATGCAATGACGCGCACAATTGCGCATGCCGAGAGATTTTCGCAAGGCGGCCAAGCATCAATCACCATTATCATTGCGCCTGAAACACGGTGTGTGTGTGTGTGTGTGCGTGTACCCATTTACATCGTGTTAATTATAACTCAGTAAAATGTGCGCAACGTTGTGCATCTACGAGTGTGCGCTAACATTAATTTGTGGTGCACGTTTTCGCCTTGGTGGCGACGATACGCGACGACGTCGTCGACGTTATCAAGGAAAAACTTGCTGCAATCGTTCCGAAGCCCAACTAATCATAATAAACGCGTTCGGTGTACCTATATTTTCTGCTGGCATTTGCATAAACGCTCACAACAAGTAGGCAGGTAAATATGTAGTTTTAAGTAAGGTTACCTGAAAGTTACTGTAAAACTTATATTTACAACTCTAGTTATTTAAATATTTAGGTGGAATGTTTGCAAAAAAAACGGAAATAAAATGGGATATGTTAAATATCAAAATCATTGATCAATTATTGATGAATTAAATATGTTTATTGACATATGTATGTTTGCTTTTGTTAATTAAAAGGCGCGACACGCCAATTCGCCGGCGTATTTATAGTGAATGGACATTGCCGGTGTGATAACTGCATCGTTATTGCGTAATTCGCACTTTGTGAGAAAAAAGAAAACGTTTCAATTGGTGTGAAATTCAAAGTGGCATAATTGGGTTTATTCTTATAAAATTTATGAAATATCAATATTTTCAGCTATGTTGCGGAAATATATTAACATTCGTTTCATATTTTATAGTCTGGAGAATGGTTGAGTTTTTGATGGGGAAGTTTTATGGGTTTCATTTTGTTCTGATTGGGGTTTTATAGGATTTTGCTTTGATGGGAAAGTTTTTTGGGATGTTTCCTCGGGAAGATATATGGGATTTTGTTTTGGTGGGGAAATTGTTTAGGAAAGGGATTATGGGATTTTGTGTTGATGGAGAACCTTTATCGGATTTAGTTTTGATGGAGAAGTTCTATGGAGGTTTTATGGGTTTAGTTTTGATGGGGAAGTTTTATAGGGTGTTGTTTTCTTGTGTAGTTTTATGGGATTTTATTTTGGTGGAGTTTCATGGGTTTCATATCATTTCGTCTTAATGGATAAGTTTTATGGGGCTCTGTTTTGATGGGGAAGTTTTCCGGGGGGTTTATGGGATTTTCATCATATGAATTTCATGGGGGTTTTATATGATTTTGTTTTAACGGTTTCATTTGATTTTGACGAGAAATTTTAATCGGGTTTTTCAAGATTTTACTTTCTGTAAAAAAATATGGTATTTTGTTTTTACGTAGAAGTTTTCTAATTTCACTTTTTGTTTAATGACAGGCTCCCTTAACAGTTAAAAAAAAAAAGAAGAAAAAAAAAACAGATTTAATGGTGTGTCAACTCCGTAACGCGTTCTCAAATGTTTTCCCAAGGATGTCGGTAAACAAATGTCTAATGTCAATATCAATTTTCGCGTATTTTCTCATCTGCTTAGCTTAACGAAAAAGAGAAAAGTACGTAGGCGTGAGCATGGAAAATTGAATAACTGACTTCTTGGCAAAATTCACACGAAAAACAGCTTTGATCTGTATGCTTTTTAAGGATTCAAATCTACTCCTGAGTTTGTAGCATCTATTCATTTGCTTCATTACTTCTTTCGTGAATCAAAAATAATATTTTTATTTACATTTTCTCCAAATCAGACCTAGTTTATCACAATAAGAAAAAATAAGAAAGTTTACATGTAATAAATTGTAATCACATAATGGGCAACACACAATTTCTATTAAAAATGTGAGGAAAATATGGAATTTATAGCCATGAATAAAAACAGCAAGAAATTAATTTCATTAATTCCCTAATCATTGCACGTGTTTAAAATGCATGAGAAATGTGGAAAGAGAGAGATAAGTGTGAGTTACGAGCGGCGGCCGGCGCGTCGACGCAGCATAATCGTATATAATCTAACTAATCGCTAGTCTAACGCATGTTAAGTTTGAGCAAAAATAGTTGTGTTGGTGTGCGCAAATGAGAGTGTATGTCGATGTGCGAAATGGCGCAAAACGCGAAATGGAGCGTGTGAAATATTCATGCATGCACGTACATTGTTTGGCGATGAAGACAGGCCTCCAAAAAGGCGCCGCGCGGCGGTTCAACCTTTCTTTATCGATTCGTCGCAGCTAACTCTGGCGTCCCGTGTCCTTTGCGAATATGTGAAAATGAGTCAAATTATTCATTACACCCTTCCACAATGTATCTTTTTATAATTAAGTTTGTTACGTAAAATTTAGCGTTGTCTAATTGTAAGAAAATTTATTTTATTTATTTCCCAACGACGCGACGTATACTGGAGGCTCATGTAAAGGGTTCGACTCGTAGAAAAACGAATATAGTTCATCTTGTCGGAACAGACTTTAATGCATAGTGTATCGCTCCGCTGCGCAGAGAGATGGCGTTATAATTTAAGTTTGTCACCCGGCGCCCTTCGGCCAGATTCGGTTATCGAGGACGCCCTCTTAGCTTAAGTTCCGGCCGCTTAGGGGTATACAAACCCTCTGCGCGCGCCTTTTCGTTCTCGTTTACCTTCAACTCGTCCTACGCTACGTAAGTTCTCTTCACCACACTGTTTTGTACATTCGCGTAGTCGACATATTGTACAACAAACAAAATAAACGCCATTTTGTTAACTGCAAATGTGTACATCATTTAACATCAGTTGAGTGAGCGAGTAGGTAAGGCCCTGTTAGATCAGGCCCTGCGTTCGAAGCGGGAATTAAACATGGATCTATGGGGGTTTATATTATTCCTATAAGGTTTTATGAGGTATCTATGGAAGATTTATCAGATTTTTATAGTGTTTTATGTCATTTCTAGGGTTTTATGGGAGTCCTATGGGGATTCTTATGATTTCTACGGGATATTCTCGTATTCCTATACGGTCTTATAGTATATCTATGAGAGATTTTCCTAAAGGGTTTTATGTAATTTACATGGGGTTGCTATGGACATTTATGGAATTTTCTGTGGACTCTTATGTAGTATAGGTAAAACTTTGTGTCTGTTGGGGATGCGCTTAGAAGGGAGGCGAGGGAGTTGCATCATTATAGAAGCGTGGAACGTGCAGCCCTGCATCTATTTCGCCTCTGGTGAGTTGTCTGGTATTCTTGTGTTTTACTCTGTAAAACACCCTTCTAATAAAGACGTTGTCGTGCATTTGAACTCTGACGTTGGGGGTGAGTTCGAGTATAACTCGCTCAGAAACTCAGCAAAAGATCCTGTTGAGGCAGGTCCCGCACATCACCGGGAAATAAATTAATGTTTGTAAAAACCGCGACTACCGAGACACATATAGAAATATATTTTCTGACTAAAAACAGCAAAGATCCACAAAGATTTTGAAAGAATTTTAATGACAATTTATTAATATGCTCACATCACACATAAACATAAATAATGGAGTTTCAACACAATTTCAACGAAACAATGAAACATATAACAGTCATATAACACGAAATTTCACTTTTTTTATATGCAAAACGCGACCGGGGGCATCGCAACAAATGGCGCGTAGTCAAGGTTAATTGCCTTAATCGCACCGGTGCCTCGGTGCCATGGTGCTGTATACGATCCGTGTATAGTTTCAAAGTGTAGTTTGAACAATATTTAAATTTGAAGCGCACTTCGAGCCCGACTGAATTGCTATGGAGGTTCATAAATCGCGTCGAAATACAGCCAAATACGGCCGAATAAAGTGCATCGTAAAGTATTCTACTAATGCGTTGAATTTCTAATGCTTCTGAACCAAATGGTAATTGAATGTTCCCGCCGCGCCGGTGTAATTATATAGTTCTGCGTCAATGTGTAATAAAAACTTGACGCATTGCTTTATGTTCATGACCTTATAATAATTCTCGTATTACATATTTTTACGCGTATTTCATTGTTATTTGCGTTAAAAAAGATGTGAGGCAATGAGGCATTGAATTCGCGATTTTTTAGTCAATTTAAGCGGTAATCATGTAGAAAATAATGAATTAGAGAATAGAAGCCAAAAGGGTAATTATAATTGTTATTATAACGATATAACGATAATGGTTGGATTTAATTAGAAAATACGCATTAAACATTAAAAAACGACAGAGTAGAAATGTGAGATAACCACAAAGCTTTGTGGTTGTGTAATTAAGGATAAAAATGAAGGGTTAAGCGAATGGGAATGAAGGGTTTGCACAAGATGAACTTTATATGAATATATCTAGAGAATTATTCTTGACATTATGTCAAAATTGTGCAACTTTAACTTGCTACAAGAATATTTTTCGGATAGTAGGAGTTTATGGCGTTTTTATGGTGTCGTTAGGTGAAATGTAATTTATGTATGTTTGGAATTTATTGGTTTATGGAATTTCAATGGGATTTATTCAATTTCTATGGTGTTTTATGAAATTTCTATGGGGTTTTATGGGGTTTCTGATGGTATTTATAAAATTTAGGGAACGTTATGGGCGTTTTATGAAATAAGGTTTATGGAAATTTCAATGGGGTTTTATGGAATTTCTATGCAGTTTTATAGAATTTATATGAGTTTTTTGTTGGTTTTTATGATGGACATTTCATGAAATAGGGTTTATGAAAATTTCTATAGGGTTTCATAGGATTTCTATGGAGTTTGGTTTATATGTCTTTTTATGGAATTATAGTGACAGTATGTGACATGCAATAAGTATGTATGAGAATTATGGAATTTCTATGGGGTTTATAATAATCGTAACACACAATAATACGGCACAGGCGCGTAGGAAAGATGGTGCAAGGGGATCGAACTTACTCAAGCTGATGCTGGTTGGAAACTGACTTTATTTCGACCACACGATGGGCATGTTTATGCGGGAGAGGGTAGTCGCCCTGACGCGGCTTAAGAAGCAGTGTTGCCAACTTCACACAGCGCCGATGGCGCCAACATATAGAATTTCTCTTCGATAAAATGTCATTTTAATAAAATGTCCCCTTAACAAAATGACCGCCCGATAAAATGTCAGTTTGATAAAATGACCGCTCGATAAAAGGTTCATAAAAAGATCGTCCTAGAAATTATGCGCTTGGTAAAATGTTGGATGGGAAAAATGTCTATATATCGTATATAATGACCTTATTGGATGGTCATTATATACGATATATAGACATTTTATATTATAGGCAGTTTGATTAAAATTTGTGGATATTTTCTAAATGTACAAATGAAAGAAAGAAAAAGTTTAGACATTTAAATATGATGTGAATTATTACAAAACAGCGTGGGTGGGCAAAAAAAAACTCGCACACTAATTCAAACGCATTGTGAAATTTCGCAGAGCGTATCGTCTGTTTTGCTGTTGTTTCGTTTACAATTCGGTGTCGGGCCATTCAGAAACAATCCCTCCACCCTTTTCCAAAATCCCAAATCGTATTCCCAAAAGGACCCTGACATGATCACTGTTAATGATAACGGTATACAACAAAAAACTTTTTCTACCAACATGGCGGAAAGGAATGTCTCGAATTTTCGTTTTTCTAATTTTAATATTTTACTATTTTGTACCGATAACTTTTAAACATTCGGAGTGTTTTCGTTGTAAGTTGATAAATAAACTTTTGCGTTCGAGTTGTTTGACGGAATAGAGAAAGGAAGGAGGTGAGCTTCGTGTCGTTAAAGTTTGTGAAACGTTGATACGTGCGGCGGGCACTGCATGAAAATGTGAAAATGCGAGTTTTCCGTGTGCGGTGTTTGTTAGTTCGCGTTCCGTTTCGTTTCGCGAATGTGCGCCGCCACGTTCGTGTTTGTGTTTGTAATTTACGGGGTTCAACGTTCAATGCCAACGCCTAAAAGAGCACGCCCAAGGCGGTGGCGCAGCGAGGCAGGCGTTGCTTTTGGGATGTGGGGTTGGTGAAATGAGGCATGGTTAACACCCGTCCGCCCACTTGGTAGGGGCGGAGTAAGGTCACAGTGGTTGGGGGAGGGTCAATGTTGGATAAAGGACAAGTTAAAACAATAGATAAATGAAATTTATGATGAAAAATGTCAAGTTATTGTTTTAAAATTAAACTAAAATTCAAATTTTTAAGTTTTCTCTGATTTTCAATTCTGAAAGAGTTAAATAAATCCTCTACACTCAATTACTTCGAAACTGTTAATACAATCTTAATGAAATTTTGTATAAACATTTTCTGATATATCTACTATACGCTAGATTATTTGACTTTCAAATTTTCATTTTTACGCCGTTAATTTGTTATTAAAATTGAGCCAATATTTCGTTGTTAAAAGTTTCAAATATTATTCAAAAACACAATTATTAACCAAAATTAAATTCGTTGAATAACACGCATAAACTATTCATTCAATCGTAATAAAATTAGGCATAAATATTCAATAATATATCTAGTTTCCTATAGTTTATTTGATTTTGACCAATTTTCATTTTCTCGCCGTTAATTTGATATTTAAAATGGTGCGTGCATATCGTTTCTAATAGTATTCATCTTCAAAAGAAACTTTAGGTCAATTACTTAAAAACTATTAATTCAGTCTTCAAGAAATTTGTGATACACATTCTCTAATATATCTACTTTACTACAGTTCATTCGGCATTTTCATATTTTTATTTAAAAGCCATTACATCCAAGTAAATGGGAGGAGCCCCTTTTTATCCCTTTTCTTTCGTCCAAATTAAAAAAATAAACTCCTCCCTTATTCGAAGAAATTAAATAATATATAAATAAAAAAAGGATTTAATTAACTTGATTTAACGTTAAATTTGGTCCAGAAGTAATCAAATGAAATTAAAACAAACATTTAATGACGTAATATTTTACTTATTTAAAGCCCAAGCGATTTAATTATGTATGCAAAGCCGCTAATCGAGTTTATACTGCTTAATGGCAGGCTTAAGTCGAAAATAATTAATTTCTGCCAGTGCAAACAAAGTTCCCAAAACTTATTCAGAAGTTGTTGAAGTTTGAGAGAGTGATTACAATCGATCGTCGCTGAATGCGAGCGAATTTTAATCATTGCGTTGGTTATGAAACATTTGTTGTCGAACAGGGGAGGAGTTAATACGTTTTCTACGCTCGACCAATCGATTCACAACCAATACTGTCGTGATTGTCATTGTCGATGCGAATGAATAATGTAGGTTATGCAAACTTTCAGTGTAGATTGTCAATTTGAGTTCTTTTAGTTTCACTTGTCATGAATGTTTCAAAATCTATTCAGGATGTCGTCCGACATTGATGTGGACTAATGGATTTTGCCCGATTTATAACATATGTAGACGATTTCGAAATAATGCGAGTGCCAGGAAAAAATCGCTTATAAATCGCCCTTCAAAAACACGTCGCTCGCAGTAGGATGATTTCAAGAAAAAGGCATCTTAAATCTATACAGTGCCACACAGTAGCCAAATGTTGGCCAAAATTATTCACCGGTACGCTCTACGAGCGCGCGCTCTTTTCTCAATTTTCGTGGAGTTCTTTTGCTCAAGATATTTCATACTAAGTATAAAGCTATGAAGATGAAACATTCATGAAAATGCTCCCCAATTCTTCTACTTTCTCATGGTATCACACTTATTTCAATCCCATTGCGATAAAACCCTTTTATACTGCTTTTGAAATGAGCTGTTTTATGAAAATTTGAATCTGAACTTCAATAGGGGTTTTTCTTCCTTATCCGTCAATCGAACAATTTGCCACATATATCAATTTATTCTCCTTTTTATGTACTTTAACATGGTATTAATATATTTCTAATCAGTTTTGAGCAACTATCGATTATACCTTGTTAGAATTAAATGAAAGATGCACCATTAAATAACTTAACTTTTTGGCGCTAAAATTAGTAGTGGGAATTTTCTTTTCTTTTTAGTACACAGAGTTATGAGGGGTAGACTTTATCCTTTGCTGGCGATCTGAAGGAGTAAAATGTACTCAACGAGTCATTCATCAGCATATTCTCTATTTTATAATATATTGAATGGTATATCGATTATTATTATTCTACTAGTGTACGACCCTGTTTTGGGGGTGTATTTAGGAAATTGGAGTGGGCTGCATGAAAATCGTCCATATAAGAATTGCGACTTTACATGCGGTCCTCTATGCGCTCCTATTTACATCTCCAAAAAAGGACCCCACACAAGAAGGATAGTAATAATTTATATACCGTTTAATAGATTATGAAATAGAGAATATGCTGATATATGACTCGTTGGATACATTTTACCCCTTCATGTCTCCAGCGAAGGGTAAAGTCTACCAATGATAACTCTATGTAAAAAAGAAAATGTTAATTTCCATCTACTGATTATTGTCGCAGAAGAGTTAAACTATCTAATAGTCTATCAGTCATTCCAATTGCGTTACTCTAAATATCGTAAAATTGATGATAGATGCGAAATGTTTATTTTACCGATCACTCTGCAGCGTCGATTTACGACGTTTTTTCCTGCAAATCGCCAGCCAGTGTCGCGTCGTCGTCGATGTTAAATTTGTAAACACATTTTGCGTCCGCATCAGCTCTTTAGCCTCACAAAGCTCAGATTTGATTGAAACACGAGCCAAGATATGAAAAACGGAAACGCACTTCTCTTAAGGCGACGAATCTGGAGAAAGAATGTTTTGAAATTGAAAAATGATCGAATTTTTGCCGGTGGAAAAGTCGATGAAGGACGAGATGACATTGCCTTGAACATGAGAAATGATTGTGATTGTTTTTATTGCCATTCGTAGGCAACGTTTTATATGGTATAAAATATTAGGTATCATTATTTTCAATCGTATTAAATGACTGAAAGAGGATGGAGAGACAGTTTAGTCGTTCGTCCAATAGTAACGAAAAACGACGACTAAAGTGTCGACTGGAAGGGTGAGGTTTGAGTTCAGAAATAGCATCACATAGGTGGTGAATAAAAAAAGGAAGTTAATATAGTTCTGACGTCGCAGTTTGTGTCCAAATTCCACGTTAGTGAGGTGGAACAAAGTGGGCACGCGCGCGTTCATAAACATTCGTCAACTAGCCCACGCATTCGCAACATTTTTGCGCTTTGCAACCAACGTCATCGCGTTATTTTTAGCATGGTTAAAGTGTAAAACTTCGAAGCAATTAAGAAAATGAAATAGAAAATAATTAATGGAGTAATATTAAGAAATATGAAGTTGTAAGAAGTTGGGAAAAGTGTAGAAGAAAGTTATTATGTTTCTGTATAGTTCTATAGTTAAATGAAAAAAGGATAATTATGCCCCACATATGGAGAGCCCACGCTTTGTCAAACGAAATTTGAAAACCTAAAATACAGACCGGTTCTAGATTTAAAAAAAAAATTTTGAAAATAATTGTTAAACATTTATATCGAGAGCCATTTTACACTTTTCCTGAAAATCTGGAATTAGGTCCTCGGATTTTCACCATTTTTTTTTTCAAAAACTTTTTATATTATGTATTTTTATGTTTTTATATGATTTCTATAAACTAAAAGTTCTGCAAATTTCATTTGGCAGTACGTGGACTTTCCTTGTCAGTGATATTTGGAGATTTTCAAGGTAATATTGTTTTATTGTCTTTAAGTCTAAAATTTCTAAACTGGCCGCCATTTTTTTTATAATAATTGGTATATTTTATTGTCTATCGGCCATTTCGGTCGATGATGTTAAATAGAATTACATATATTTCAAAAACTATGTGAGATATTTCAAAAATTCAAAAAGAATCTGGTAGTTAATGTAATACTCATTAATACTGCAATAATTTATAATAATTAAAGCAGCCTTTCATGTTTTATAATGCTGACGATGAACTGCCCTCACGATGGTTAGCCCGACATAGACCTATGTACCATCAACATTTGAAAAATTTTGAAAGTTTTAACTTGCATTATATATCAATGAGGAATGTACTATTCCAATGTTTTGAGTTCAGGTGGGATTCTCCGCATTTTCTGAGTACTTATTACGAATATTAGGTTCGGTTTTACATAATTGCAATAACGTGCGCATGTGATATCGAGAATAAAATGTAATAACAAAGTGCAAATAAAGGAAATAAATAGCAAATCTTATGTGAAGCGATAACAATTTACTGTCATCTGGAAAGGTAAGCTTGTTTGTTCTGTTTTATTGAAAATATGCATGTTATTCCGATACGGTACATATGGGTACCACGCGGACTTTATGGTGGTACTTATTTGTACCAATAGGTGTGTGCATCTTCAGGGTAATTATGGATCGGAAACGACTATTGAACGAAAAAGAGTTGGAGTATGTTATTGAACATCTCTCAGACAAACTTATAGCAGAAGGTACGAATACGTCAGCGCTCCCTTTACCAAAACAAGGACCTTCCAGTAAAAAAAGTAAACTTTATGGAGCGGTTCCCTTACATCTTCCTATTGAAGGTCCCACAAGAAGAAGATGTACCAGGTGCGCTGAAGAGAAGAAACAAAAGCGCACAAAAACTATTTGTCAGGAATCTCTATGTTCTTCATTTCTTACTTAAGTTATCGTGTTAGAGCTTTCGCGTTTATTTTTTACTTCTTTTTTCCAATTAGTTATTCCCATCGCTTCAACGTCTTTTCCCACCTCGCTTAACCATGCAGACTTGGGTCTTCTTCGCCTACTGGTGGGTGGCCATTCCATTATTTGTTAGACAGTTTCGGTGTCAATTTTCCTCCATATGTGACCAAGCCATCTTATTCTTTGGTATTTTATTCTTTTAATAATTGTGTCTTCATTTAGTTCT
>WSZQ02133057.1:4778-43062 GCA_019419845.2 Weissflogia rhopalogaster
TTTGTTGTATCAACCCGATGATCATTGCCGTAGTACTTTGTTGAATTATTCACAATAAAGTTTAAAGACTTGAAAATGAGGCATGTATGACAGCACCACAGTGAATTGTACTTATGACAAGATCTACTCCATCCATTTAAAAATATTTTCTTCTATTGAGACTTTTGAAAAAATTCGGGCTAAGTGCAAAGAAATTATTTTCTTAATAATCAAATTTAATAATAATTCAAATTTAAGATTGGTCGGCACCCTCTATTAGCGAACTAGAGAAAGTTGATAAATGTCCGTAATACAGAAATCTACATGAGCTTTTGCCCGGAGCTTTGTGGTAACTTCCTTACACTTTAGATGTCACTACTAGGTAATTTTAATTGCTTCCCGGTATTTTATAATTGCTTTTCCAACAACCCCAAAAAAATTACAAGAAAACAGGTTCATACACATTAAAATATACCAATTAGGCTATCCTTACTAGTTAATTAAATTAAAATTGTCAATAACAGATGTCACTACTAGTACCATTTGGTAAACCTTTCAAACAAATCCAAATTCACACTTTTTATTAGTTCCTAAGATCTGCAACAGATCGAGGAAAGGTATATTCGTACATTAGAAGAAACTACTTTCTTTAAGAAATAATTAAAATTACTTTTACAGTGCTCTACAAGTTGGCCATTGTTATAAACAAACGTCCATTGTAACGACCCAAAGCTGAATAGAGTTGTGTAATACTCTATTCAATTGTTTCAAACATGTCACTACGCCAAGTCTCAAACATTTTCATAAAATATCAGCATGTAAGTACCCAAAGCTCTTACAACATTAGTATTGGTTAATTTTTAATAGGTGTCACGTTTCCAAAAGTGCACATTGGGTACAAAAGTAAAAACACATCATCCGTTGTTGGACAAATATCGGCATTTTCAAAAAGAGGACGGCATCCCAGTTTACCAAAAAGGCGGATTTGGCGATCGCATTCTCTTCCATCTCACGATCCTTCTTTGCATTATTGGCCTCAGCGATGGATTCAGCACCTTATACTCAATGGCCTTCAAAAAGAAGAAATAATCGATGGCGTAACAGTAACATTCGTAGTATTCTTTCTAATTATAAATCGATGCGACATTTTGCTCTCCTTGGCTCGATATCAATCTATCCAGTACATCAATCCATTGAATTTTCACACGCGAGAGTCAACTCTTCGAGTGCAAAATGTTATCGACGCTCGTACGCCAGAGAATTAGTGTAAATAAAATTAAATTAATAAATAAATATAGAACTTATTTCAATTCTGATTTGATTCCAGCCAACAGTCGTGAGGACTTTCAGTGATGGACCACCACCGAGATTGTTACGTAAATACGAACATTTTCAAAAAGATAATGGTATTCCGGTGTACCTCAAAGGTGGAGTAATGGATAAAGTTTTGTTTGGAATAACTCTCGCTGGAATTGCAATTGGAATGGCGGATGGTCTTAGTACTCTCTTTAGTATGGCGTTTAAAAAGAAGAAATAATTGTGAGAGGTGCAACTAAATAAATTGTAGTAAATTATTTAATAAATTATACGACTGTTTTAAATCTTTGATTGTTTTTTTTATAAATAAATTATAATGTGATTAAGGTTGTACATTTCGTACGCAGGAAAATGCAATTATAATAGACTTTCATTGTAATATAATTTATTAATGACGAATTCTCGAAAACAATTAAAAATGTTCAGGATGTTTTTACAGTTCCTGTTTCATATGTTACCAGTTTTATCGTGTTCGGAGACCGACAGCAGTGTGTCAGGATATTGGTCTAGTGGTTGAGGGGTGTGCTTGCGGTTCGGGCGACGCAGGTTCGAGTCTGGCCTGCGGAAATGGGAGGGCGTTTCTTTACATTTTGTTTTTATTCATGCGTTCTAGCAAAATAGTATTTTTAACTCGTTCGAAGACTAGTGATGGTGTGTTAGGATATTGGTCTAGTGGTTAAGGGCCGCGGTTGTTGTTTAGGCGACGCGGGTTCGAGTCCCATCTGCGGCCAGGAGATTTTTTGTCTTTGAATTTTATTTTTAATCATACATTTCAACAAAATACAATGGTCAACCGCCGCTTCGCGGCGGTAGTTCGTTTTCCCGGTGGGATGCAATCTTACAGTTCGCCGCTTCGCGGCGAACTTTACCCAAGTCACGACTGACGAGCACCTTTTGGTTAGGAAAGGTATTCCGGCCCGGCCGGGCTCCGATCCTGCAACCTCCACGTTCGCTTCCATGTATCCTAGCACTACGCCACTTCGGCGGTATGCACCTGGTCAAAATTTTAGGGATTAAAAACTGCAAAATCTCATACTTATCGTTTATAGTATACAGAGAAATGATTTCAATACTTTTAAATGTAATTGTACAATTGGACTTTGTAAAAAATGAAAAATAAATAATAAAACTTCTTAAATGCGAGAAAGACTTTTATTTATGAGATTATTATATAATTTATTTGTATGTTTTTAGATTTTCTCAGAGAGAATGATACGATTTGATACAATTTTTGCATGTTCGGGGAACAAGGACAGCATTTGAATGCGAAAATGCAAAATCATACGCAAAACAATGTTTAAATATTTTTTCTCGAAAACTATTATACTTTATCATGATGTTTACTGCATTTACTCATAGATAATGATATCCTCTTTGATTAGACACCACTTTCAGCTAGTTTGCAGATATGTATGTCTCTAGAATTAAATATTGAATAGAAATTCAATAACAAACTTTTAAAACTTAAAATTTTTAACGTGTATATATTATGAACAAGTTAGTATGTATGCGCAACGTGCAGTCGAGTTCTCAATGGCCTCAAGAGATATCAAATGCGCTGTTTTTCAATCATTTAATCGAACAGACAAAACTTTAAATTTTATATACTGCAGATTTTTTATTTAAAATTTATTCCTTTGGCTCCCTCAATGAGTGAATGCCATCACTTTATCATTGCCACAATATAGAATTCTACAGGAACTTTTTAGTATTCCTATTACACATTAGATGTCACCACTTAATAATTTTTAATTTTTTTGATCATACATTTTTATGAAAATGTTTCTCACATTTAGTTCACAAAGCCTGCCACATGTAATTGTTTTTGGATAACCAACATAAATTATCACGGACTACTCGTTTAAATGATTTTTTTTCTGAAAAACCAAAAACCATATGTTTAGACGTAAAAATACTCGAATTTTGATCTGAAAAGTAAAATTTGGTGAATAGGATTAAAAGAAAGTTTCAGATTAACAAATATGTATTGTTATTTCATTACCTAAACAAAGAACAATTATTTCTTCATCTTCTTAAAAGCCTCAGCTTTTCTTTTAACAGATTTAACAAGTACATTTAGTTCAGCGTTTTTCTTTACATTAATATTATCTACTTTCTTCTTCTTAGATTTGACAGCTTCAAGATCGTCATTTTCCCCTCGCCGCTTAATCTTCTCATTGATAAGCTTATCCATATTCTTAGTCTTCTTAAAATGCGGATCAGTTGGATCAATATTAAAATGATGGCTGGTATACAACGCCGAAAATCGTTCATCATTAACATTAACACTAAAATCATCCTGAACCTTGCTTTCCTCTGCAATCAAATCCTTCCCCTTTTTATTCCTACGTTTCTTCTTCGACTTTGAATCATTTTCAGCATCTTGAATCTTCTTCAAACTAAAATGTTTCTTACCATCATCTTCGTCATTTAACAAAAGTTCCAACTGTGCCTTTCTTTCAGCAGATTCGGTCTCCGACTCGGAGTCATAGTCACTATCTATCACCTTTAACTTTTCCTTCTTTTGTTTAAACTCGGGCTTGTTGAATTCCTCAGCAAAGTAAGAATCATTCATATCAATATCCGAAGGCCTATCTGAATCATCTTTCTCATTATTATCTTGATCATTTTTAGCAATTTTCTTGGCTTCCCGCTTTTCTTTACGTTTTTCTTTTCGCTTATCAAGAAATTGTTCAAATGGTGTTTGTTTTTCAGAAACAGCTTTCTTCTCTTGCATAATTTGCTCAGTTTTCTTCTGAAGATCAATTCCCCAGGAAATTTCCATTCCAATATCTTTCTCATCCTTTGATTTTTCTTTGTTTTCGATTTCTTGAAGTAACATTTTATATTTATTAATCATATTTTCCTTTTTCTTCTTACCAGTCGGTTTATCTTCATTTTCTTCTGGTAAACAATTTTGTACATCTTGTGATTCTTCAGTTTCTGAATCCTCTTCGCTGCTTGAAGCCAAATAATTTTGTAAATCAGCATCAGCAACATCATCAATTTTACCACTAGCCAACTTCTCAGCAATCTCCACACGATCTGGATTTGTTTCGTCCCAAGTAAGATTAACCTTTGCTTGTTGCAACGCGGTTGTTGTAAAAAACCTAGGCTTATATTTAGCCAGCTCGGGAAGTGAACTGCAAACTTCTTTAGGCTCCTCATCAAAAGTCATATCTTCTGGAATATATCTCAAGTCAATTTTTGTAGCCGAACTCTCATACTCCATTCCATCACATTCTGCATAGATTTTGTTTGCTGATGTCTCACTATTGCAAGTAACAACAGCATAGTAATACTTCAACCTGTTGAGCTGATACTGTCGAAGTTTTTCCATGTGATACTTTGCACCTTCTTGATTCTCATCTTCGTCATCATTTCGCTGATCCACTAATTCTGCAGGTCCCTTAATTTCTTCTTCAGCAAGACGTTTCTTGCCAAATTCAGATGTGTAAATCACCACTGATGTTATACTACCTCCAGGTGGGAGAAACGAGTTGAAAAGAACCATCAAATCACTAGCTTTTATTCTATCCCAATCCATATTACATGCAGCAAGTCTTGATGTGACTTCCTCAGTCGCTTCAGCATCTGCATCCAACTCGCCCCACTTGTGATCAATTCCTGTCTCTTCCACCAACTCAACTTCTGCATCACTCTCCTCGTCATCAGAAGAGGATTCGCCTGAGAGCAAATTTCCTTCCCCTCTAGCATAATCAACCGTTAAATTCTTCAATTTCTTCTTGATTTGATTGTCCGCTTTCTTATCAGTTGCTGAAACTGCCGCTTCGGCCTTGCCTTTTATTTGTTTCTCTTTTTTATTGTCAGTTTTAACTAACTTTTGCTTTCCTTTCTTTGGTTTTACATCCTCTTCTGTGTTCGAGTCATCTTCAGTTTCATTTTCTTCACCAGACAAGTTATCCACTAGAGTATCTTCACTATCACTATTTTCGCTAGTTTTAGCATCAGAGTCTTCTTCTTCATCAGAGTCCAAGTCGTAATAACGTTTTAAATCTTCGGTAGTTGAATGGCTTACAGGTCGTCCTCGCTTGTCTACAGTGTATTTTACTTTAAACTTTTTGTCTTTGAACATGCCCTGGAAACGTTTGTCGATTTTCACTTTGCGGGCACCTTTCGGTATTCGGCGAAACTTGGGATCGGTGGCAACATGGGCGAATCGTTTATCGGCTTCCATTTTTGCAAATTGTTCCGTATTTTACACAGAAAACTCAGAAGTGTTGCAATTTACAATAACAACACGTGCGCCACTTTCAAAATATTTGTAATTTTAGTTTTGAGGTTAATAAGATGTATGCAACCAGTTTTGCATCTTTTCGCTGGAGCATGAATACATGGACCATGAATAATTTTGACAGCCAGTGGAAAATATTGAATTCACATAGATTGCGAACTGTAACTTCTAGTTTTTGCAGCCATACATTCTCTCATTAGACATCCTTTCCCTTGATCACAATGGATCTTTGTAGTTTTCCATAAAACAAATGTTTACGTTTGAACATTGACACATAGATGGCATTGCTGTTGGAACGTGATTTAAATCTGTCAGTCTTCTCCGATATTCTCAAATTATTGATGGTAGTAGGTAAAACGCATTCCCAGCGCCGCCTGTGTTTCTAATTATCATACAGGAGTTTAGTGAGAGAACGGATTGGAGAGATTCTGCAGAAAATATCCAGTCATAGGTGGTAGTCTCCAGCCCATTCTTTCCGGGATTTTTCCCCGTTACTTATATACCTGTACACCCTCTTCTCGCACCTGGCTCAGCATTCGACGCATGCGTGATAAGATTGTAGCACAGGTGGCGTTGCTAGTAACGTTTACTCTTTACTACCATCAGTGATTTGAATAGCTGAGAAAGTGTAACCAATCAACAAGAACGAAACACTCATTTTTACCTATTTGTATTCAGATAATAAAATACAAACTAATCAAAGCTATTAGGGAGTCTTACGTCGCCGATATTTGCCTTTCTCTTTCTTCTCTTCCGGGCTGTTTGCGGTGGTAGCACGGCGATTCTTTTTATCGAAAGTAACATTTTTCACAGCAACGGTTGCAACCGGCCGTCCATGTTCCGACTGGAGTAGAACATCGTCAGCGTCGTCTTCCACATCCACCTTTATTTCAGCATTCAGTTAATATTACAAACATGAAGATACAAAATATCGTAAAATACCAACCCTCATGTCTTTATTGCAAAGACGCATCATATCAACAACGTTATGAGATGCCTTATTACTCATCAATGACTTATTCGTCAACCACGGATGGTTAAGCATTTCAGCGGCCGTCATTCGCCCAGCAGGATCTTTATTTAAAACACACATCAGGAAGTCCCACAATTCGGGCGAGAACGATTTATGCTTCAGTATCTCCCTGTGGCAGATATTGTTGCTAATGTCAGCTTCATTCTTACCACAAAACGGCATTTCGGATGTAATCATATAGTAGGTTATTACGCCAACCGCCCAAACATCACACTGTTGACTGTAGGTCTTTGATTGAATGATTTCCGGAGCTTCCTAGCAAACAAAATGTTGAAGTACCATATTCTATTCTATTCAATAATAGACTTGAAAACTAGAGCTGGCCGAAAAGTATGGCTATCGGTATATGAGGTTTGGATACCTCGAATGAGTGGAGTCCTAAATTGGGATAGGACAGAGACTTGGTTATGTTGGCTACTTACACATGTACATCAAAGTGCCACACTTATCAGTCAGCATATTTTCAAGTCCACGACCCCGCCGAACGATACTCAAGCCGAAATCGGTGAGTTTAATATACAAATGGTCCTCCGCATTTTGTGGATTGTCAGTAACAAGGACGTTCTCCGTTTTCACATCTCTATGAACAATATCTATGAATATGGTGAGTGAATTCCTTTGTGCATCTTTGTAACTTACCGTTTTTGTGCAGATAACGCAGTGCACCTCCCAAATCAATGATCACCTTCTTAACGCTGACCTCACTTAACTGGCGACTTTCTTTCGTGAGCTTGAACAAATCCGTGAAGCACTTTTCCATAATGAGGTAAATCTTGGTAGACGACTCCAACACCTCCCTAAGTTCGATGATGTGTGGATGATTTAATACTTTGAGAATATTTATCTCGCGCTCGACGATCTTTAAGCTCTGGGACGACGTATATTTTTTCTCAATCACCTTTGATGCCCACAGCTTATTACTCTTTACATCGCGCACCTCGTACACGGTGCCAAAGGTACCCTTCCCGAGGATATTGCCTACCGCGTAAATCTTCACAAAGCTGTCTTCATTTCCAATGCGTAGATGACGTACTGGTCGCTTGCCCAACGTCTAGGACGCAATTTAATCATTTATCTATAGTCTTACATTTGGCAAGCCCCCTCCAGATGCTTACCGAGAAGCCAGTAATGAAACTATCTGTATTGATGGCCGTATGAACTCGGTCCTTCTTTCCGACGTCCGATTTAGAGGCCATGCTGATGCCGCGCTTAACGAAGTCGCCCATTGCGGATGTGAATGGCTCCCAAAGCCATTCTTCAACAGTAATCGCAACCTACATGAAATTTGCAAGGAAAGTAGAGTTCTTACTACCTACGAAAACGTCACACATTGTTCTGACACGCAAAATGACAGCCATCTTAAAATTACAGCAAATTAAAATTACAGAATTTGAGCAAATAAATGAATGAAACTGTAAAGTAAGACCTAGTTCATAGACAGCACAATGAAAACATGTAAATTGAAAATGATGAAAATCTTGAAAGTATCCATATCATTGAATAAGGACAAGTACAAAAAAGTACCGGGACTAAGAAATACTTGAATATGCCGTCTGAGGCTTCAGAACTGTATGAGATTTGGAGGGCTGTTGCTTAGGGACCCCCTCGCCGCCCTATACTCAAACGGGTGGCGAGGCCGGTACCCAATTGTAAGATATCTCTCTGATCAGAAAAGTCTCACGAGAAATCTATGTAATTCAAATATACTTGCACAGAATAGTACCATATGATATAAATAATGCTAAAAATTTGCAACAAGTTATAACCCGAAAATATACAAGTGTAATTTGTCTTAAAAACTTACGAAATTCTGCATTAGCAGTATCTAATTATCTATATTTGATAAAAGAACAAAACATAAATGAAATTTCTAAATTTAGATTTTAATTAGTTATATTTTACAAATGTACCGAAGTAATTAAAATTATTTAAAACGCAAACGTTTTAATACAATTCATTTACTACCAAACTAGAGTAATCAATCATCAAGCTACACGTCACAACGAGCGGAACGCAAAACATTCGAGCGATGATCACACATCACATCTAAACAAATAAAATATAAATAAGTCTCAATCAGCTTCTTCAAACGAAACAGTCTTCTTCAAACGCAACTTAAACTGCGTTATTTACACCGAATTATACGAATAAATTCTCTAATCTCAAAAGAAACGTTCTGTAATAAACGTCCTAAGCAATATTGCAAAAAATAACGAATCCCTATCAACTGCAATGTTTGTACTTTTATCACGTTATCATTTTACTAGCGTAATTCGGTATAAAAACACCATCGCTGGTTTACCAATACCAAACTGGAAAAATTCTAATCAAACTCAAAGAAAATAGCTTCTCTTCAAACAAAACACCAAGGGATACTCAAAATAACAATCATCCGGGAATATTCAATTGCACCGAACAAGCGTTCACACAAATTCGTCGATTTTTTTACTAATTTTTATTTATTCATTTATTTTATTTATTATTAAAAACAGATTTTCAACTTATCAATGTTTAATTTATCGTTTTAATTTAATGTACTTTCATTACCATTTGAATAAATAATGAAAATATGAACTAAACCGGCGACTTCGATCTGAATGAAATCAGTTTTGCATTTGTTTCTTTACACTTAGTTTTGCGTGTTGTCCATCTCCCTGCACTGTAGCTTACAAGAAAACAAACAAATTATACATATACATACACAGGGCGCGTTTTCACTTTTTTTCTCGTTTTTGTTTCATCTCTATATATATTCTCAGATATGCAAAAATAATTCATGTTTTCATTTTTCTGTCTTGTATTTGGGTGTTTTTACTCTAATCGGTCGAACACGACACGAACCCGTTTCGAAAACTCTATGTAAAAAACGGCCATCAAATCGTTTAAAACAAGTGTGTACGAGCTATATAAGTCGTCTTCGAGAGCCTGAGAAAGAAAACAAATCATCGTCGCTTCGCTGCTGAATCGGGAGAACGAAAATGGTACGTGAATTGGATGCGTTTTTCCTTTTGTTCGCAGATGCTCCTCCTTCCACTTCCACTCACAACTTCCTCGTACGTGAAAATTTCGCTCACAGCTTCCGAAAAAAAAATTAAAACCGAAGAGCAGGTCTCCGGCCCTGCCCTCCACATCCCCGAAAACAACGTGTGTAACATTCGTTGAAGAAAATAAAAAGTCTCTTATAAATTAATTTTTACAATGTTTTGTCGCTCCTCGCCTACCGCTCCTTATCGACTTTGCGTTTTGCATAGTGTTTGTTTAGTAGTAAAATAAAAAACGAACATTATTGGATAATAGTTATAAAAAATAGTAGCATTAAGTTATACATAAGAAACGAACGAAAAAACATCGGCTTGTTTTCCTTAAGAACGAAAAAATAATAAGAGAACAAAATAAAAATATTGGATTATAATACACACATGTTTGCTTTTTTTGTTTCGTTTTTTTTTTTTCCTTTTCCAAAAAGTGTTAGCGTTTATATTATATGGCTGACTGAACGTTTTTTTTGCACTCGTCTTCGTACTCCACACGTGCCTATATCGCTATAATACGCCTACGCGCCTCCTTTATTAATAAGTTAATTTACAACTCTTCCGCCACACCCGACTACTATTTTCGCGCGTTACATTCCGTTTAACTTATTACATTACGATTCCCCAGTTTCGGTGCACGTTCGTTTTCCTCGGGGGGCGAGAGAACAAGCACGTGCGCACACAACACGCACGCGCCATCATCGTCATCACAAACCTCCAAAAAACCATTTTCAAAGGAATGGAACGAAACGTCGCCAGGGCCATAATATATAATCCATAAACTTTTCTTCACGAGTTTCATTTTTTTCTTCTTTAATTATTATTAATCTTAAATCCTTATCAATAATAATATTTACTTAAACCTTAGTAATTTATTTTTTCCTTATATTCATCGATAATACGATTAAAAGTGGCTAAGTATGTTGTGTTTTTTTCTTTCTTTACTGCATCCTGCTTATAATCCATTCTTTAATTATACTTTAATGAGAGAATTGCGGGTGCGCACACGCTTCCTTCCATCATGGTTACAACAGTCATTCTAATGTGTTTGTTTTATGCCTATGTACCTCCTGCCCCACGTGAAAAAAGCAACAACCTCTCATTTTTTCTATTTGTTTCAGCCCGTAGAGATGGTCTCAGTGAACAAGTCGAGAATATACAACATCCGTGTAAGCAGCAGCACTGTGTTCCCTCCACCACACACAGAAAAAAAAACACGCGCGCGTCTCCATCCTCAGCACACCGCCCCCAACCGGAATAACAAGGATCACCCCGTTCTTCATATCGTCGTCGTCACCGCCACCGCGCCAAGCTGTTAACAGTCTTTTGCAAATATTGGTTCTTATTGTTTCTCCGCGTTTGTCGCCTCTGCTTTGATCTTCACACAACAACAAAAAATGTACAAAAGAAAAATGACACATTTTCAGCCATTTTCGAGAAAAATCACCATCACACACACCACGACGAAATCACGCAGTGAACCGTTTTTCATCTCGCTTTACAATGCTTAAACGTTACTTAAATTAGTCATATTTATATATACTTTTGTAATTCTTAGTTTATATATGCATCATTTCAGAGCGGTTGAGTTCTGTCTGTTGCTGTTCTATCCCTCCAGTTAGTATCGGTACTATCATTGTTCATTGGTTTAGAAAAAACAACACCGTCTTTTTGCTGTGGTGTTTGTGTGTATGTATGCGCATGATATACCTTAACGTTACGATTACTTCTCTGTACTTCTATATATACACCATCATCGGAGAGGAATGAATGAAAGGCGATGCGAGAGGTGGTCCTGTCGAGTGCGTGCGCGTACGGATGCATTTTTTGATGTTGTCGGTTTTCAATCCCTCAGAAGTTCCTGAGCGAATATGCAATGAGTATCATCGAAATCGCGCCGGTACTATCATCGACTGGTTTGCGTGTTTGATTTCGCGGAACGCTTTAAGAGTTGTTGGTGGTGCGTTTTTTTTTTCTTGCCTTTGCACGTTCGAATGTTACGGATGACTTAGACGCGTTTTGTCGCTGCTCGCTGTCTGTGTGTATGTGGCATCTGCTGTTTTGGTTTGTTTAAAAAATGTGTAAGTTTTTACTTCTTTCTCTGCTAATATTAAATGTTGTAAATTTGTTTTTTTTTTTCATTAACGATTAGTTTTTGTTTTAAATAATTTTGTACGAATTATTTAGTCGTCTTCATCCTCGTCGGCGTCCTCCTCCTCTTCTTCGTCCTCCTCGGGCTCAGGTACGGGAGGGGGGGCCTGCTGCATCAGCGGATTGTTCTTTTTTTTATACGCAGTCATTTCCTAATTTGGTAGAGGGAGGGAAAAAGAGTGGAATTAGTAATAAAAACTACACAAACGCATCGAAGCATGGCAAACAGGAATCGGAAAAAAATCTGCTGCCAGTTTATTAATTAAATAATTACTGCGTTGATTGAAGGTTGAGAACAAAAAACGTGCAACTTACTTTTTCATAGCGAGCCTTGTCTTTCTCGGCAATCTGCTCGTATTTTGATTTAGCCTCAGGATCGGCGTCTGACCACCTTCTGCCCAGCTCCTTGGCGATGTCACCAACACCGTACTCGGGATTGGCGCCCTTCACCTTGGCCCTCTCGTCGTGACAGAACCAGAAGAAAGCAGATCTAAGATGTGGAAAAATATAACAAATTAGCAACGTTTAAAAACTCAACGAATTAAAAGTTCTACATTATGCGTAGCAATGTTCGAGATTTAATTAAGTTAATTTGCCCACGAGACGAGCACAACCGCATTGATTAAAACTCGATTTCAATCTAGCACAGTATTATGACCAAAGAAACCAATAAAAGTTCAGTGATCGATCAAGCTGTGCCGCACACCACACGGCCGTGTGCGAATCGCACACAAATTTTCCCCAGTGTATGCGTGCGTCGTCGTCTAATGTGCGAGCCGTCATGCCACGCAAAAGCTGCGCGAAAACGGAAGCGCCGCGGAAAACGGCTTTCCCCTTTAAACGCAAGCTCGCTCGGAGCCCCCGTATCTCGGCGTGCAACGAGCGAGGGTTTAACTTTAAAACGCACGCGCTCGCTCGCTCGCCCGCCCGCCCGCCGCGACTTTAATTCGAAAAATCAATAACGCGTATCAATGTCATTGCTGCGTGTGTGCAAAGAGCAAAAACATGCGAAAGTTTTGCGCGTGGCCAGCCGGCTGACGCGACCCAAAACATGAAATGCCGCCCGCATGCTAGATAGAGCGACAATAACAAGCGAAGAATGCACATACATGCAATATGCCAACTTACAATGAACGTTTCGGCGCGTTGGGATCCTTGATTTGCTTCCGCTTCTTGCCTCGCGTCTTCTCGCCCTTGGGCGGCACGTAGTTTTGCATTTCAGCGTCGTAACGCTTCTTGTCGTTCTCAGCCATCTCATGGAAACGCTTCTTTTCCTTGTCGGACATGGTCTGAAAGAAAGGCCATCACACGTTCAATGCATATATTCAAATATTGTGCAAAATAAAAATAAAGTATCGGATCGTCGATCATCATCATAATCATCACAACATCAACATTTCAAATTTTTTGAACTCATCTTTTACGTTCCAATAAAAGATTAAAACCGAAGGGATAAACCTGCTCGCAAGGTGAAGGAATGTATAAAAAAAAGATAATGGAATTTAAATTAGTTTCAACTATCGACAACAGGACATGCCACTACCCGAAGAACTAAGAAAGTTCTTGATTTTTTTAATTATAAACCGGCGGTTCAGTGGACATGTAGCCACTTAATCAACTTAAAAATATTTGTGGAGAAATTACTTGTTGGCAACTTCTTTCTTACGCAGCTATGTAGCATTCATTTCGTGCAATCAATGTAGCAAGACATTGAATGCGCTTGAAATGTGTGTGTGTATCTCGACATTTTTGTATCTTTTCAAAGTTTTCATTTTCGGAGGATCGACCAAAGTGTGCAAAAGGGATACGAGAGCCCCAGCAAATAGAAAATGAAAAACACGAGGCGCGCGCAAAGTTTTAATGTGTAGCGATCAATGAATTTCGTGCATGTAATTTTCTTGGTCTCCCTCTCTCGCTCTTCTCCGGCGCCTTCTTCCTTCTCGCCCCCAACGGCGTTCGTTTTTCCGCGCTCGCCCCAGCCGTACACGCCGCAGAAACAGGAACGCTTCGCCGCCATCGACGTGTTCGCCCCGGCGGCGCAAACACCCCACTGTGGCGAACAACCACCCCTCTTCACCACCACCCCCCGGAGCAGCAGCACCAGGCGCCTCCACCTCCTTCGCCGAACACCAACACCGAACCAACGTCGTTTGGGGTGTCGGCGGCAGTGGTGTGCGTCGGGGTGGTGTTAGGGGGTCGTCGTTGGGCGGGCGATTGCGGAATGAAGAAGGCGAATGAAACAGGGCGAGCAGTAAAGAGGGGTGGCAGGCGAGGCGCGGGCTTAATATAAATTCGTCCCGCCAGCCCGCCCGCCCGCAGTTTGCCTCGTCCGCTGAGGGGTTAAATGAAAGGGTTTTCGCCGTTTCTTGTTTCTCTCTTCGCACGGCGAGCGTCTCACTCTCGGCGATGGCAAGCAGACCGAGTGCGTTCGGCGTTCGTACCCCATCCGACGGCGGTGTTGGTGGCAGCGGGCCGCCGTCGTGCACACGTTCTCGTTCGGCGTGCATTGATTTTCATAAAGTAAAAAGGGGCGCGCGTGCGTCGGGAGAAAATATATAACGAAGTAATCTACTAAATACTCAACGGCGGCGTACACATACACCCCATCAGCGAGGGGAACATGCTGGCGTTGCCGCCACCGGCACGAAGCGCTCCTTTTTATCGCGCAGAGTACGGCAGCAGCAGAACCCCTAAAACGTTCCAACCAGTCACCCGCCCCTAGTTTCAAATATTTTTGGGCAAATTTATTAGTTTTGTTCGTGCTTCGTCGACGCGGCTCCCCTTCACCCGAACATGCTGAGCACGAGCTCGATATTAGCCGCCCACACAAATAAATAACAAACTTGCCCGGCAAGCGCTATTTCAAGTCTAAACAAACTAAATTACTTCAAACAAATTCTAACTGTTTTTTAATAAATTCAGCCAACAGAACATAATAAGGAAGATAACAAGGTAGCCTTTCAATTTCAAATCAAATAATTTCATAGTCCAAAAAATTAATTTGCCAAATGGAATTCTAAGAGGAGTTGCAAACTCTGGGAGACGAAATAAAATTATGAATGAAAGACAAACACGCAACAAAAAACTAAGGGCATATTGTTTTCTTTTAATAGGGAACAGCAGCAGCAGCAGCAGCAGCACCACCACTGCCGGCCGTTCACGCCAACAGCGGCAGCTGCAAGCGTGAGTCGCCAGACCATCGTAGAGGCAGGTACATGAAAAACGGGTAGAGAAAAATAAAAAGGGAAAAATCTTCGGCGCGCTTCAACCAACAGCCTGCCTCTGCCTGCTTGCCTCATATCTGGATATAGGTGGGCACTACTACATTTTTTATTGTTTCTGGTACGGCAACATTGCGGCAGTTCATATACCTGCGGCTTAGCCTGGCGCGGCCGACAAACCTGTTTGCCTTCGCGGACCAGATCCCGCGGTCGGCCCGCCGAAAACGCAGCAGCACCGGCAGCCACAGCCTAAGCTCACACAACCGGCTTGAAACAAACGCGGGTCTCGATGGTGCTGCTGCTGTAGGCTGCTACAAGCCGGTACCAAAGAACGTTGGGTACAATGACGCCCGCTGCTACGTAGCAAACCAAAGAGCAGTAAAGGCCGGGAGTAGAGTGTAGAGCGACGGCAGCGCGAAATAAACAACACGCAGATTCTAAAATTACGATACGCATATACACGGCAAACATGGAGCCTGCCTCTCTTCCACTACCATGACTTCCTTTAAAAAAAATCACCGCGTGTAGTAGCTTTACACCGGTGTACCGCATGCGTGGTTTTAGAAGCTATTACAAATGCGCGACGCCGTACCGAAACAACGCGTGGACACCGGCAAAAGTGTAAACACGTCGTCACAATGTCTGGCACGACGCGATTGAGATGTCTCGCGAGCGTGCGCCTCGCAATAATGACGCGTGTGCGGCGCTCCGGCGCGCGAGAGGCAATGAAGATGATGATGGTGATGACGCCGATTCCGCATTCAATTCATGATTACTACTATCCGTTATATATGCTGCTATAAATGACAAACAGTCCACTTACCTTCCACCTCTCCGCGCACTTCTTCGAGAACTCGGCAAAGACGACATTCTCCTCGGGGTGCTTCTTCTTGTGCTCCTCGCGGCACGTCTGCACGAAGAAGGCATAAGCGGTCATACGGCCGCGCGGCCTGGCATCGGCGCCCTTTCCTCGCGGCATTCTACCTTTGTGCGTTGGTGGCGCGGGCGGATGATGCACCTGATGGTGGTTCTGCTGGTGCAGCTGCTGTTGGCTCTGCTGATGGTTTGCGTGCTGCTGTTGCTGTCGATGTGCGTCGACGGCTTGCCGATGCAGCTCGTGCGCTTCTAATTGTTGTCTATGGTGTTCGGCTAGCTGCTGATGATGCCTCTGCTGAGCTTCGAAATTAGCTTGCGCTTGTGACTGCAAAGAAACAAAGTAGCCAAATGAGACAAGATCCATAGCTAAATATCAAAGAAACAAAACAAAAGAAAGATACGGTACAGAGTGTGTCTTCGCCTGATCACCAATTATTGGTGATTGGTATTATGTACGCATGGTATTTAAAAAGTCGCATATAGCATACTCGCATCATTTCGTAGAAATTCCAATAAGCCATGGCGGTTGCTTTCGTCGACGAGAGGGGCAACAGCAGCGAGAAGAAGAGCAAGAGAACCCCAGTAGATGTGTATATGTAGAAGTGTACGTGTCTGTGAGAGGAGCACTCTCGCGCGGTGCGGCGAATCGAAAATTTAATCGCGCTCCGCCGTTCGCGTCCCTCTCGCGCCTTCCGCCTCTCGCTCACGAGGCACCCGCGCACCCACACAAACACCTAGACGCGTCGCGGCACGCACACACAAACCCCCGATACGTATGTATAACCAACACACACAAGCCTGCAGCTCCTGCTGGCTGGTCTCTCGGCAAACGACGACGGACGAGGCGAGAGAGGCGCGAGCAGAGCAAGAGCTACAAGCCTAGCGCGCACCACAGGACGGGACCGTGCACCGTCGTTTCGTCCCTCTTTCGCGTTACATGTATGCGTAGATGTATGTATATATCTATGACTGTGTGAGTCGTCCGACGCGCCGACGACGCAACCACGATCGACCCGACCGATTAAAACCCGACGACTGCACGTCTCTCCACCACCGGTGTGCCGCCACGGCGCGCGGCTCTTCTCTCGCGCGGTTCGCACTACGAATCGTCGCTGGTAGTAGCCGCCGGCAGAGGAGAGCAAGCCAAAGAGGAGCAGCAAATCGCACCACCCGCACTGCTCCTCGCACTGTGGCCGCCACACGAGGGCTTGAATATCCCAACAATTCTATGCGCGATGGGTGATAATAAAAAGAGCGTAGGTACGCTTATGAAACTAGTTTTTCCGGGTTTCCAAACTTTCTCGCCGCATTTTTTCGCGCCTGCTTCAATTTTTCAGCTAGCAATAATTTCTTTGCCCCTCTCAACGTCGATTAACAAAAATACATTCCTCCAACTCAGGGTGCTGCGAGGGTTGATTTACAGAAGCATGGTACAACAACTTCCAGTGAATGCTGTGCAAAACTGCTGCCGCTCTCAAAACAACCACCGCACCCAACGTCGACCAGCGCACGCACACACAGACACACACAGGCATACATACAAAATATATGCTGCAGACGTCCTGTACGTACAGTAATGCGGTGGCATGTGCGCGTCAGTGTGTGGCGTTCAAGCGGGCACAAGAGAGGCACGACAAGCGAACCGTGCGTCCGCCCGTTCGCACAAGAGAACCGACCAACGACGCCTAGCCAGCCAACCCGAACCGAACACGGTCGGCCGGCCGGCCGGTCGACCAACATTCACACATACACACGCCAACCACCGACCGACCGACCGACCACCTGTCTTGACCTCCGGCGCGGCGAACAGATAATGACCCTACCTACTATACTACCCGGTGTGTGTGATCAATGTGAGGAACTTCTCTTCAAACTGCCGCAAAACAACCCATTTTTACCCGACGTAAAACGGTCCCCAAAGCAATAAGCAGCTTACTTAATTGACCAACATGACAAACTTTGCACTACATTGCCAATAAAATTATGAACACGTTATGAGAGCGAGTAACATTATAAAATATGGTAGTACATTTGAAAAATAAATACTAATCTAATAAACTAATCAATAGAGTCAATGTCATAGCCGACGGTCAATGCTACGACGCAACTGTGACAAAATGAAGAAATTTAGGCAGTTATTGACATATTATATCGGGATATCCCGTGTGTTGTTGCTGTTGTTGGTAGGTTGGGTTGGCTGGTTGGTTGTTCCACACATACATGGACACATACGCTTCATCGACTTTCGAGAGCCGGTCGCGCATGAGAAACAAAAACAACGGACATTTTGTTTTCCGTTCGCGCCCGCGCAGCCTTCCTTCGTGGTATGTGAGCAACATTGGTGAGTGTGAGGGTGTGCATGAATGTGTGTATGAATGCATGAGGCGATGTATATCAATGTTTCTGTGTAGATTCGTGTGCTAACGTACATATGCATGTGTCGTGCACGGAGTCGTCGTACCCCGCGATCCCGCTCTATTCATCCGCATCTCGCCCACCCCCTGACGCCGGTTGCGGGGGGCTCTAATTAAAACAAAATAACGCCGACGTGTGTGCAGCAGTACCCACACACCACCCATACGCAGGCGAACGTTTCACCCCAAGCTTAATTAATTTTGAATTAGGGCTGCTGTCGGCAGCCGCCACGCCGCCGCCGCCTCCCTTCCTGCCGACGAGCGAGAGATTCGCCGCGTACGCGGAATATTTACTCAAAACCTGCAAGAAACGCCGCTGCAACCAGCACCGGCCTACAATGTATGTGTTCGTGCATGTATGTATGTATGAGCGAAGCGATCGAACAACGCGATGTTCAACCCACACATCCAAATATAAATGCATAGTGTGCGTGCGTGTCCGACGCGTATGTTTATTGGCGTCGTATCGGCGCCGATCGTGTCTCCCGCTGCCGCCTCCGCTACCGCCTCAACGGTCAGGCGGCTGATGAAGCAAGAAAACGCGGGCGCCGTGAGTGCGAGCAAATACACGACGAAGATTAAAAATATAATTTCGTTATTAGTATGCGGCAAAGGCAAAACACGCCGGCCGGAAAGTGCGCGCTCGCGAACACACAGTTCTGTTGGGATATAAAATCGGCGCTGACACTGTCGTCACCGCCGCCTCCGGCGCAAAACATTCCGGCGTTTTCGACGCGTGTTCACAAATCGAGTGTACGTGACTCGCGGCGGCGCGTAGCTAACCAAAACAAAACACAATATGCGTGTATGCAGCAGTAGTTTGTTTGTCCGCATGAATGAACGTATGAACATCCGCGCCGGTAGAGGCGTAAACTACGCGCCCAAGTCCCACAAAAAAAGTGCGCAACAAAGTAATTTAATCAAGAATAAATCGATCACAAGATAGACAGAGCGGGAGAGCATATGTTTGTTCGAAAGAGGGTTACTGAGAGCAATAGTTGTTTTACGTACCACTGGAGGGGGAGTATGTACAGATTGCATAGTTTGCATATTAGGGGGTAGGTTATTCTGCAGATTGTTCTGTCCGTTATTTTGCATATTGTTACTTTGCATTGAATTGTCCATTGCACTAGGATACGAGGGCCACCATTGCGCAGCGGGCGCTGGTGCGTTCATCGCCGGATTGCCGCCGGCCATGCCGCCGCCGAGCCGGTAGTCGTAGCCGCGAATGCCGGCGGCGCCGACGGGGCTCGTGGAAGACACATTGGATATCGTCGTCGCCGGATTCTGGAAGCTGCTGGCCATCTTGTATGAGAAGATGGGGTCCTGCTGCGTGGGCGCCGCCTGCGTACCCTGCGGCGCCTGCTGCTGTGGCGGCGGCTGTGCCGACTGCGACTGCGGCATGCCCTGCTGCTGCGATTGCTGCATCATCTGCTGATGGTGCTGCTGGAGCGTCTGCTGGTCGGCGGCGACCGCGCCGGGCCACCACATGCCGCCGTCTTCGCGCGCACCCCAGTTGGCTCTGTGGTGATCGGACATCTCGTGTCCAAGCTGGTGTGTGGCTGCTACAGCAGCACTCACGCTCTTTGTAGAGTATCGGCAGCTGGGGATCGTCGTATGGGCGGCTGTCGTCGTCACGTTTGCCCAAAGTTTAATTAAAAAGGGGTGGAAGTGGTGCAACCTTCACGCCGACGACGCCAGCATGCGCTGCTGCATGGCAGGCAGGCGGTTCGAAAAAGATTGCTCCACCGCAGCGCGCGGCGCCGGCCGCTCTCCACAAGCGCGCGCGTTCAACGGCGATGCGCGGCGGCGGCGCTCACCATGCAACGACGAACACGCGAAATCCTTCCTTCCTACCCGCTTGCGGCGAATCGCCTGCGTGTTTGCCTCACAATGTTTGGCAAAGCGGCCCTTTCTGGGGGGCGGCTGCAGCTAGTAAGTAACCTTCTTGTGCGACGCACAACGTACTTTTCCAAAACAAAATGGCCAATCCAAAACGGGCGCTTCTTGTGCACGTAGACGTATACGAACGAGGGGGGCACACTGCACACAAACTCACTTCGCAACACCGCAAAACACCAAACGCAAGAAACAAACGAACGCGCGCGCAACTATTTTTAATTGAATGGGAAGAAACCGAAAACGGGAGCACGCGGCTGCTGGCTACACGAGAACGTAGATGTGCGTATCGGATGGATGCAAGCACAACACCACACCGCACTAAAGCGTGCGAGGGACAAACAAAACCGAACTAACACGGGGCGCGCACACACAAAACCCGACTATAGTCTCTTTTATAACCGACGGAAATACAAGCAGCAGCAGCAGCGACCGGCAAACAACAACGACGATGACGATGAAGGCGAAGACGCGGCGGCGGCGCGCGCTAGTGTTGTTTTTGTATGGTGAAGAATCGGCAACGAACGCACGGCCGCGTTCGTCCACATCGCTCACAACGCGAAGAAGCAGCAGCGCGCGTCTTCGGCTGGCTTGCTTGTATGCCGGGGTGCTGCCAGCCTAAACAACCAAGACCGAACCAACCACCCGGGGGTTTAATTCACACTAATGCGCGTCTCGCGTCGGTTTTCGCTGGCGGTGGTGTGCGGCGCGCCGTACCACCCGCACCAATATTCGACGTTATTTAACGCTGCTGTGTATAGCTGCTGCTTGTAGCCGGCGGAGCGAGCGAACTCGAAATTCTCTCTCCTCTCACTACCCGCGCGTGCCGGAGTGCGAGAGTCGCTATGCCTGCGTGCGTGCAGTCTGGCAACACGGCATCGTCGGGCTGGGGGGACGCCAATACTCGCGCGCCGCAAGCGCCATCGGCACGCAGCGCGGTCGTCGCTCGAAGCTTGCGCGCGCGCTGCTTCGCGTTCATACATACGCGCGCCACACTCGCACAAATTCCACGTATACGTACACGCGCATTGCATGCGTTCGTGTGAGCGCGAGCGAACGATGCCCCCCTTTGGCCGGCCCCGCCCCTCGCACCACCGCTCTCGCGCTCAATAAGAAGACATTCCCAGGGTCTCTGCGCGAGTGTCGTCAACCGAGCGCGCAGGGGGAAGCGAACCGCCGCCGCGCGCCCGATGCCATTAACCAACACGCGAAAGGAAAAACACCGGCGTGTGCGTGTGTGCCTGCCTAGCACTCTATTACTTCGCGTTCGACCCGAACAAGAATTCTGCTTGTTTCGGAAAGCGGCCATATGTATTCATTAGCCGTTGGTATGCCGGTTTCAAAACCCGGCGTTCTCCACAACTTGCCGAAGCGTCACAAACCGACGCGTTCAGCCGCAATGGACAATTCAATGCAAGTAACAACAATTCAATGCTAGTAACAACAATTTCAGCCAACAACCGACTTACAACCATACATATTTGCAGAAATATTTTCAAAAAATGTGGTAACGCCAGACAGCCGTTAACGCGGATAGTTCGCAATGCCGCCGCGTTTTCAACAAACCAATCGATACCAGCGCACTCTCTACATCACCGGCGAAAACATGGCCGACTTAAAATCCCGATCGATAGGTGGCATTACTTGTCCCATTAGGAAAAGCAAAACCAGCGGTGCATGTTTTGAAAATTCCGAGAAACGAACAAAATATCGATATTACACACCGGACGGCACAAAGAAAGCCATAGGCTCCAGTCGCCCGAAATACATAGTGAAACAGTGAACGATTGCAAAGAAAGAGCAATTTTCTTCACAATACGTCGTTTCGAACATGGACGCTTTCATAATGGATATCACAACGTGACGCGCGTATGTTCGTTTCATCGCAATATCCAAACATGCGCTCGCACAAATAATACAGAAATACGTAACACAAATACAAGCATGCTACAGATTACATACAGTTACAAGTATAAATAGTACGCTGTCACAGAGTGAGAATACGAAACGTATACGATTTGATTACGATTATGAAGCGGCGGGAGCCGTACGTGAGGCGAGTGTGTGGTCGTCGTCGAAACGTTCTGTCGGTTTGGACGAATCTACGCGTGTTTTCTGTTTGCGTGCGTTTGTGTTGTGTATATGGCGCGATATATATGTTAACGCAAAGCGCACGGCAACGAATTGTAAATACACGGCGAGTATAATAACGTAACTCAATACGCGCATTGCTTATAAATGCACTAACGCCCGATACACAGCCAGATATCCAATGCTTGCACGGGGAAAAATGCGCGAAAGCAAGACACAAGCAGCAAACAGCGTCCACAAACAGACGAAATGGCGAACGCATTTTTTCAAAGCAAACGTCCCAACCATTCGCCGGTTTATTTCGGCAAATTTGACTATTAGTTGACCGAACACTTCTTGTAGTATTTGTTTCTTACTTGTTTATGTTTTTACTAGTTTATTTTGTTATAACGTGTTTATTGTTTAAAAAACCACTTTACACAAGCGTGGCGCGAAATTTGAATCTCACACACAAATACAAGCACCACACACGCGTTTATTAGGTTATCGTCGAGAAACGGAACCGGCGTTTGATTATATTCAAATCGACGCCGTTGTTGCTATGACAACGAACACGATCAGAGGTTAAGCGCGTTGTTGTATCGTTCCGTTAACGCTAAACGCACATGTAACTTTTACGTTTTTCTTTTTAAGAAACTCTCAAACGTTCGCCGAAAAAATAAATAAATAACTATGTAATTATTTACCTTAAACGAATTGTAGACCTTTTTACGATGAACGTGTTTTAAACGTTCGAATAACGAAACCACACAAAACTACACGAAAAACGAGAAATTTACTGTCCTAATCGTCGGTTGACTGCGTGTGATCGACTGTCGCAAATACGCGACGGCACGTTGAAATATTTGGCGGCAAACGCACATACGAATGTGCAGCAAACTAAACGCACACACGGATGGCACCCAACTAAACACAACGTACGCTCACGCCACGCACGTATATACAACACACTGCACGCACGTAACGCACTCGACACATCGGGCAAGGCCCGGAGAGCACCGGCAAACAGACGACAGTCGCAAGTCTCGACACAAAAACGAAACACCAACTGACGAATGCCTCCTCGGCCAACAGCAGCCAGACTCACCGGGGGCCCTCTGCGAATGGAAGAAGCGTTCGTTGCGCGAGCAGTGGCGGTTCGACTCTACCGAAACCTATTACGCGGATATATACTAACTAAGCGGGCGCAAAAGGGGTTTTCTTCAATGTGTATCGTCGTATACAGCGGTAGCGTACACATACGTACGAAGAGAGCGCACAAAAACGACACGAAAACGGTTACCAAACACAGGCGAAACAAAACAAACCGCCGCACGAGGAGCCGTGTACGTATACGTTAAACTCACGTGTATATATACACGAAACGCACTAACACACAGACTAAACCGGCGAATGTATTTCATTAAATGTGTGTGTGTGTGTGTGTATCTATGCATGTGTATATCCATATATGTATATATACGTAAAACTATACATGTGTAGTTAACTTACTATGTGTGAGTGTTAAGCGCGGGTAAAACGTTCGAGTATGCGCGGGCATACACCTAGTCGTCACGTATTTCATTTGTGTATGCGCAAGACGATGTACGTATATAAATCTGTAGACACGTATATGTGTATATATATGTGTGTGTGTGTGTGTTCAAGTTGGTTGAAGTGTATAAGCTTGAGAGTATATACGTACCGATCGTGGCTGGCGTGCTATGCGGTGGCACCACAAGGCGACTATGCTATGCTACACGTACTGGCTGGGGATGGCCGTTGCCTGGCTTGGCTATACGGGTGCTGGCTGACGCTGGCTTGGCTATGCGCTGGGACGTATACACACTGGCGCGGAGCGAAAACACTGTGTGAGCGGCGTGTGCTGTGCTGCTATACTGCCTTGGTTGCGCCGGCCGCTTGCCTTGCTATGCTCGCGCGTTTGGGCTATGCCTCTGCCTATGTGCCTGGCTTGCTTGCTATGCGCCGCTCGCTCTCTCGTTGCTTTGCGTTGCGTTGCGTTGCCTGCCTGTGTGCCTGCCAGCCACCACAGCCAATGCTTTTGCTCGATATGCCCGCGTATATCCCAACCTACACACGCACGCTTACACTATACGTATACGCTGAACAAACCAACGAAGCAATATTCAATGCTATACTATACGAAAAACCTACCAAACGCGTAGAACAGAGTACATTGCTTTTGCCTGCCTGCCTGCCTGTCTCTGCTTGCCTGGCGTATCTACGTATGTATAGGCTCTCGTGCTTTGCGCCAATCATACACACACATCTACACCAACACAAAGGACTTATTTCTACCTATTTTTTCCTATATTCTATACATTTCCATGAATACGTATATTAAAAAATAAATGTGTTTATGTGAACACACACACGCACATGTCCACGTATGTGTGATGTTTTCTATTTGTATACTGTATGCGTGAGGGTGTGTGTGTGTGTGTGTAACTTTTATGTACGTATATAGTTTGTGTATGTGATTGTGTATGAATGTTTTTGTATATGAATAATTTTGTTTATGATAGCGTGTATATATTTTTATATGTATATAAGTTTGTTACGTATGTGTATGAATTTTCGTTAGTTTGTATGAAATTTTGTAAATGTATGTTTATATTTTGTATATGTATATGTTCAAATATGAGTACGTGTGTGTGTGTGTGTGTGCGCGAAGTAGTGTGTAAACTTGTTTAAATATGGGTGAATTATTTGTATATGTGTACAATTTGTGTATATGTATGAGTTGAAGTATGCCTTTTATAGTGGCAAATGGCCGGCTATGCTTTATATACACGATCTTCCCTATAGAAGCCCAGCCAAATGGCGTCCGTTTTGCAAAACGCTCTCCAAAAGCAGTAAAACGCGACGAAACAGCGACGTCATCAATGAAACACCCAACGATATGGCTGAGGGAAGCCGTGGGCCACTGTGATTTCCACGCACGGCGTCTTCATCGAGACGAAAACGCCGAAATTACGAAGCGCAGAACGCCCGTGTTATGCCATGCCCGCCCGGTGCCTTTGCATTGCCTTTCAATGGCCGGGAGTGTACGCGCCGCGTACGCCGTATATACACACACAAAACCATATGAACAAAGCGAACGCGACGTTTGGATTAATTTTGCGCACTTTACCGCGGCGTAAACAGGCTGAAAATATTACCGACGTACAGCTGGAGAATGTAGCTAGCCCCTGTAATTATGTTAACATCGTCCGACGCACGGCGCGCGCGTGAAAAATGAAAACCGAGACGATTGCCGTCGCGCCAATGCATTGCTTATGGCAGCCATTTGCTATAGCTAGGCAGCCGTATGCTATGGCAGCCGTATAGGAGCGCGCCGAGACGCCGCGCCACTTTTTCCCGCGGCTCTGCACGCAAAAACGCAGCACTTTTCGCGCAAGCCGACCGCCCGAAAACAATAATACACCATCGCGCTGTTGTTACGTTAATTGCTCCTTCTGTGACAACGGTCTAAATAGCGAAATTTAGCGAAAAATTCTTACCTGATCGAGACTCGCACCAACTGAAGATAGAGCTTTGTATACGGCGCTGACCCCACGCCACTTGCGCTGCCGCACACACAGTACGAGTAACCATAGGGTCCGCGGTGCGTCGCTGCTGATTGGCGCGTTTCGAATTTGCCGCAACGCGTCGGCGAATCAGCGCCGGCGAGTCGCGCGCGCTTCAGTTACGATTCTTTTTTGACAGCGGCCAATAACAGTTTTTCGGTTGCGCAATACCACGGCGTGCGCCTGCAACATGCGTGTTTTCCTGCAATTTCCCAATGGCTCGTCTTCCCTCACAATGTGTGCCGTGATCACAGGTTTGTCAGCCTCACAATTGGGAAATGGTGTCGAGCGGAGGAAAAACAGTGCGTTCAAAACACACCGATTTTTGCGATTTTCGCCACAGTTTGACGGACGTAGCATATGACAGCCGGACCCGCGGAAATACCCGAACGACTTCGGCTGTTTTTCTGCTTCGTATGATGCACACACATATGCAACACATGATTGTGTGATCTACAACAACGCAACACACATAACCTACACATGCGTTTACCTTAAATACATACATACAATACATATACGCATGAAAACAAACACAGAAACAAGTAGCTGGCAACGCGTTCGTTTCGCTCCGAGAGTCCGAGACACGGAGAGTAGCACGACGCGAAAAACGCCACCAAAAATTCAGCTGATCGAGCGACGCACCGATTGCTTCTATTGCTATTCGACTTCTCAGATCACATTCTCGACACTAGTTTGAATATCGAAATCGAAGTAACTCTCGTTTAACCATCCGTATAAAACAATTATCGCGTGTGTCTCGGTCTCGTGGCATAAACAAAGTGATCAACAAACAATTTATGTTGAGCCCTCCAACAACGTTCCACCTGCGTCCAAAACGTTCATCAACGACAGCGCTGCACGTTTGGAAGGAGCTGAGGTGAGGTGAGGCTGCTGTTGGGTGCTCGCCACCTCGATGATAATCACCAGGAGCTGTTCCACACTGAACTATCCAACACTGGGTGGAAGAATGTGAGAATTCCTGTAGCTTGCAGTCGAGAATAGCACGTGCATAAGGACGCCAGCCAGCCAGCCGGTGAAGGAGGAAGGCATCAAAATGAACGGCTTCAGCGCCGGGGAAGAGGACTCGCAGGGACCTGCCGAACACACGACGTGCTGCCTTATCGAGGCGGGTGTGCGATGCCAGCGACCTGCTGGAAATGCTACGTATAGCAATAAGATCATGGCGTTTGTTGCTAAACGTCGTATGCCTCTTAAACCGGACAATAAAGTAAGTTTATTTCATTTTCATAGCTATTCGTTTACGTTTCGACAGTATTTCTTCATTAAACAATGAAATTATCGATAAATATCGATATTTTTGACATGTATACATAAATTCAAACTATAAAAAACTCTGCGTTATATCGTCGTCATTTTTTGGAATTTCATTTAAAACTAAAAATCAGATATTTTTAAGATTTGACATTTTCGGATAATTAAATTCGATTTTTTTTGGCCCAACTATATATGCTCCCTGAACCTATACAAACTCGTCCTTCCTTTTATTAATACTTAATACTTTCATTAATATTTCAGAAAATATCAATATTTTAAGGAATTATCCAGTTTTAAAGGTATTGATTTAAAACTGGGCAATTCCTTAATTCACTAGATCTGTTCTTAAATCCTCATTTCTTATTTCATTTTAGTTTTATGTACTTGTATACAGTATTCAATAACTTGCAGAAGTATTCTATATAAACTTCTTCTTTTTTTATGTAAAAATGTAATATTACATTCCTACAACACCGAAAAAAAAGCAATCGAAAATATTAATGAGCAACATTTCCTAAAAATAACATATAAAAAACCAAATGTAATTTACTTTTTTACTTCCACAGGCGAAACACATCTATATCTGCGAAGATCATATGCGACAAATTCAACAAGCACGAAGTAAACGACGGCGGAAGGACTCCGAGGACGATAGTAACGAAACCGATACAGACATCCCTGAAGTAGACTTTCAAAATCTCCAAGTGAGCACGCTCCGCAAGTACAAGAAACACTTCAAGGTGCCAACACGCCCTGGATTAAACAAAGCTCAAATGGCTGAGGTAAGCATTTGTAATTTTAATTTTCTGCAACAATATATAGTAGAAAACTGGAGATGTCAAAAATATCGAAGAAGAAATATCGACAATTTATTTTAAACTAAGTATGTAAAAATATTGATAATCTGGTTTGGACAAATATCAATATGTCGAGAATTTCGTTCCTTTCTGACATGCTACCGTAGACCCACTCCGAAAAAGACACCTCCCCGGTCATTAGCATAACGATCACGTCCCATAAAAACATTATGGCGAACCTATGACTCCCGTGAATCACGCAAGCTAATCTCTCTAATGTCAGGAACTACTAATACAACAAAATATGTAGGAACTGGGGATCCAGATCACCAATACCCAAGTGACCCATGAACTACAGCTATCAACGATCATGCCAAATATTATAAAAATATCAGTGATGGCAATACTAATGCCGATATCAATATCGATATATCGGGATTTGTTAATTGTTATTTGAAAATCGATTTAACTAAAATAAAAAATATGGTTAAAAATAATTATCGATATTTCATCATGAATATGACATGTCTACGAGAAACATATTTGAATAAAATGCTTCTTACAGGCACTCATGGAGCATTTCAAATCAATACAAGTCAAGGAAAAAGAGATCCTCACGTTCTTCATCTACACCGTAAAGACCAATAAACCGGAGCAGAAGAACGGCATGAGCAGTGAGACAACGTAAACATATTCACGTTTTCGTTTCGTTTTTTTTTGTGTTAAACAGGCATTATTTTCAAACTCATCCTATTTATTTGACGACCCTTTGGCAGGTCTATGGTACACTTTATTCATTTTTGCTACAACTTTTCATTTTCGCCAAATTAGCAGCAATTGTATTCTTTTCGTACCCTCATTTTGTTTGTTGAGGAATGAGAACAATTTTATAAATTGTTAACTGAAAATTACGATGAAATAATAACGGTGACGACGATTAAATGCAATGTTATGTATGTAAATGTCAAGATTTATGGGAGAAAAACAACAAATTCGTTCTCAATCAACGAGAATATATTGTGTAAATATACGAAATATACTGAAAAAAACGTGACTTACTACTTGCGACGTCCTTTCGCCTTTTTCGTTAGTTTATCAGCGTTTAGAACGACTGTTGTTTCCTCTTCGCTATCGCTTGTATCCATCGGTATTTTTTGTTTATGTTTTTTTGCTGTAAATAAACAAGAGGTTAAATCTTTCGATTTGCTTGTTCGATTTGCTATTGAACAGAACGGGAGTGTAATTCGACTTTTAAGCTTAGTAGATTGAAGCAAGTAGAATAGAAGTTATCGATAATTATGAAGGTAGTTTCATCTATTTTACTGGGATGATAATAAATTTGTTTATAGCTATAAATGGCGCCATCTGGACATGGGCATGTTTTAAATACTCTGTTTTTGATTTTATAGGCGAGTACGGAATTTTCATGAAATTCTCTTCGTTAAGTTCAAATGTTCAGCATGTTGTAAAAAAATAAATATTTACAAGGGCGTGCACGCATTGTCCGACTTCGATTTGAAGTAAAAATTTTGTGCGCCCAGTTCATATTTTAAAATAGTTTCTGTTAATGGGACTTGAGCCGTTTGTCCAAAAAATCAAGATAGCACCGTCATATCAGCTTCGTGACGCAGTTGTCGGCGCGTCAACTCATTGACTTTTAGATTGTGGGTTCAAGTTTACAACAACTTTTTGTTATTTTATTATTATTCAACAACCTTGTGTGGGGAGACCAAGTGGTCACCCACCCAACGCCTAGCTACGTCCGACGTTGCTTAACTGCAGTGATCTAACGAGCACCGAGTTCCACAACGCGGCAAGCCACCGCTAACAACTTTTTGTTTTAATCAAAATTTTGCAAAAGAAAAAAACATACCTTTTGAAACATCTTCCATAACATTACTCTTTGCAATATCATCTATCTCCTCGACCTCCTCGTCACTACGTAAATCCCAAGGATTCACTTCACTTTGAGGAGGCACCAACGCCGCACTCTGTCTACTAATCTGCTCGACGACTGCTGGCATCAGCTCTGTCGATTCATCCATTTTCACTTGTTGAGCGTTTAACGCGCGTTTCTTCGACGTTTTCGTCTCCCAAGCATCAAGATATTTACTGATAGCTTCCTGTTCGTTACGAATCGCAGTGTCGAAGAGATAACTATCCTTGAATCCAGTTTCTTTACCTTCATTACGCGCTTCTGTGTCTTCCGAAAGTGCTGTTTTAATTGCCGTAATCACGATGTTTGCACGCATCGCAGCGCGATTCGTAGTTGCTAAAATTTGCTCCGGAGACATCATGGCACTACCAGCGAGGTGGAATCCACATAGTTCCTTATAGCTATTGAGACCTATTGTTAACTGTGCTTCGGAGACTTGTTCTTCTAAAAGTGTAGGATCTGCTAGAATTGCATCACTGAAATTTAAAATATGTTATTTAGTATTAACTCTTACAATGAGAGTGTCTCAATTGTCCGACATGGAATTGAATAAAAAAAAAATTGTACTTGTAGTAATTTCGCTGTTTACAAAAAAAATTCAAAGTTGGCCCTCGCAACACGATACACTGGTTCCAAATTTTCAGCCACGAGTGACACGTGGTAATAGACAAAAGATTTTAAAAAAAGAAACGTACCCATTTTTAAATACAGCATAAGACACACAAACAGGATAATGATGAATAACGGTAGGAATTGAATCTCTCTGTGCGTATGTATGAATAATAACTTCCTCTCCATCGCAGGTAACATCAGGTCGTCGAAAATGAGCCAACGCTGCAAGTGCCGCAATCGATGCACAATCAATAATATTCCCTTCATCATTCAACACATTACAATCGACTCGAAAGGCCCACACCTTTTCGTTCACTTTGATACACAACGACTCAAGATCTACTGCCTTTGAATCTTTTATACACTTTTCCAACAACCTGTTGAGTTGCACAGACAAGTCGGACGGCCGACCTGCCTCGAATTGTGGGGCAGCAAGTTGCGTTAATTCTAAATTCACATAGAGAATTCCCTCGGAAGGTCTTGTAGAGTTTGGGATTTGAACCTCACAGGAAACTTGAGCTAACACTCTAAAATCAATGTAAGTTAAGAATACAAATTAGAAAGTAACTAATGAATAGCAGCCGTTAAGCCGAATTCATCTAGGGTTTTAGACTTACTGTGTTTTTCCAAGAGCTACATGACAGGAACCCCATTCACCTCCGAATTGTATTCGTAGTTCCCGAAATTCATCAAAAGCACGTCCATCGATTCTCTATGAATGATTTTGTATAAAGTTCCTATGTTAGTGTGTTGTTTTACTGGGTTAGTAATTATTACTTTACTTACCAAAAACTCATCGAGACATTCTTCGAGAAACTTCTTTTCATTGTTGGAAACAATTGTCTCTCGAAATTTGGCCATTTTCACACTTTTACGGAGTATCTTCAAATATTTTGTAGGTTATGTTTTTGTTTCGCACGTTCATTTGTTTTTGACGTATTGTAGGTAGCCTAAAATAAAAATATACTTTTACGTTATATCGAATTTGTCATTGGCGAATGAATGCATAGACTGCTAATAATCTTGCCAGCAAATGAAAAATTGAGCGAGACCAAACTGTTTCACGTGTCTGATAACATTTAATTTGAGAACTTTTGTTTTATATGGTTTTACATATAAATGCATGGACTGATTGACAGTCAGCGAAAAAAATTGCGTGTTTGACACCAATTCATTTAGTGTCACCATAAACTTATACTAATCTATGCCTTTGAATAATAAATATTAAAATTGTTGAAATGTATGCAACCAGTTTTACTTAAACTGTATATCCCTTTGTATCCGTTACATTGTTCTAGTGACTTTATAATTACACCAGATTTAAACATACATTTTTAATATTTGCTCATATTTATCACACTTCTTTTTAAATTATGAATATTAATTTCCGCAAAAATATCTGATGACTCAACATTTTCCTTCGATTGTTTTTACATGGTAATGCAAGTACATTTATCCACCATTGCACAATATGTGAAACAAAAGAATGGTATGCATACCAAACAAATACGATTGTCGCAATCAAAGCAAATATTAATTAGATGTACAAGTTGTTCCCATATTCAATTTACGTTGTGATCATAGATTATATGAGTATTAGCGGCATAGATATTAGCGATGCGCACTAAAACAAACGGCCGCGCACGCAAGTAAAGCCTTGGTAATCGTACAAACCGCGTCGCAAAACATAAACAAAGGTTAGGCGAAGTGCGTTTGGGCGAAAAATGCGTGGTGTCACCCACCGATTTCCGACGCGCGTTTTCGACGGTGCAATGAGCGCGTTTTCGATTTGAGCAACGAGGGAGCCGGCCCAGCACGCGGTTTGTCCTTCGATTGAATCGGCATAATCAGTTTGGTTGTGGTCGCGAGCGTTGCCAAACAGCTTCGTTCAAATGCCTCTCAGCCGGCGTATCGCCTACTGGATGTCGGAGAAGAAGTCCCAGAAAGTCAACTGGGATAAATTCGAACGAGTTTGTGCACGTTACGGTTATGAACTCTTCAAGGTATGTCCTTATATATTCATATCAGTACTATTTCTATTTATACCTTTGAAATTATGTTCATAACTTTGATATTTTGTTCATAACTTAGAAATTATGTTCGATTCTTTCTATTTCTATTCATTTCTTTTTCATCATGTTTATAACTTTCAATTTATGATTCTATCTTTGTATTTATATTAATATCTTTGAAGTTAAGTTCATATCTTTGAAGTTATATTCACATCTTTCAATTTATATTCATATGTTTCAATTCATATCTGTTTCTTTCCATTTCTGTGCATATAATTTATATTGATGTTTCCCAACAGGTAGACCTCAATAATCCCCTACAAAAACAAGAACCATTCACAGTATTCTTGCATAAGTTAACAGATATTATTGCTTCAGCTATAAACGGAGATAATACCGTAAGTATTCGTCACCGATGACAAACACTTGAGTTTTTCCAGGTTCTAAAACCAAATCTATTTTTTAGAGTATCCAGATAATCTCCTCAATTGAAGCATATCTGAGCAACAAGCGTGATGTGATTGTGATTGATCCCATTGACAAAGTGCGCCAATTGTTAAATCGCTTCGATTGCTATACGTTGATACAGCGTACCGATTTGCGTCGACATGGAGTGTTTACACCGAACTTCTGCTTATTAAAAGAGGGAAGTTCCACGACCAACATCGCTGAAGACTTACGCATCGCTGGCATTTCCTATCCATTTATTTGCAAACCACTATTGGGTCATGGCACAAAAAGTGCACATGAAATGCTGCTCGTTTTCAACGAAGAGACGCTAGAGGATTGTCCTCTACCGTGCGTCGCACAGGCGTTTATTAATCACGACGCCATTCTCTACAAACTGTTCATTATTGGAGCAACGCATTACCATGTGCAGCGACCGTCATTGAAGAATCTTTACGCGAGCAACAGCGAGTCGATTCATTTCGACAGTGCACATATCTCGAAGGCAGGTGCTGAGCATCGGTTGAATCAATTGGATGCAGCAGAGGCGGGCAAACACCGAAATGATCTTGGTCCTGATTCAGGCGTGTTCCAGCGGATTGTCTCGACGATTCGAGCTTCTTTCGGTATGGATTTACTCGGTGTTGATGTTGTGATTGATAACAACAGTGGACGATATGGTATTATCGATGTAAATGCATATCCAGGTAACTCCTATTAATATTATCTATTATTTATAATATAAAGCTTACAATGAGAGAATCTCAATGGTTCGACACGGAATTGAATGAAATTTTTTGTACGTGTAGTACATATATAGAAATAATTTCTGTATATCGGCTACAAACATTTGCATTAAATTCCGTGCAGGACAATTGAGACACTCCTTGTTAGATTTATATTATTATCTTCTCTCTATTAATCGAGATTAAATTCATTGCGCTCAACGTAAGCTCAGAGTAAGTTTAACGAATTTTATCTAATCATTTCATTGCAATCAAGAGTAAATTTAGCGTAATTGGTCAATGTACTACTAAAATCAATATTTTAACAAACAGTATTTAAGTGTGTGTGTGTGTGTGTTTATTTTAGGATACGATGGTTGCCCGGACTTTTATGAACACTTACTGAAATGTATTGATGCCAAAGTACAGTCAAATAGGGATAAGACGGAGGTGAAGGACAAACATTGCGATTGTAATCGTCGCAGTGATGCGATTGCCAACGAAAGACAGTTTTTAACGTTCGCTACCGTCTAAAGGCTAAGTAATTAGATAAATTATTTTAAAACATTGTTTTTTATACATTATTACACGTCATAACTGCATTCCTACTTTTACGTATAAAACCATGTCATGGTGCATTCGATTTTGATGTGTACTTAATTTTATTCTATTCATAGATTTTTAATGTTTATATGATCATGTTTTTTTTTTAATAAATTTTAAAACTCAAAAAAGGTTCAAAGTAATTTAACCTAGCGAAGATAACCTAGAAATACTCTCTAAATTGTTACATTTCTGTAGCTTATTGCCGAATAAATACATTTTGCTTAAAATTTGAACCAATTTACGCGTTGTACGTTGTAGTATTTGAAATTATCAATATGTATGGCCATTTTTGACTTGAATGTATATATGATATTATGTTTAGTAAATATTGTAAATATACTAACCAAACAAGTTGGACTGCAGGAGGATTTGAATTATAGGCAACTTAAATAGCAACATATAGTCTGGGGTTGTATAGATGGCATCATTTCCACTTTAAGTGGCTTTGACACAGCAACGCCATTATTCGAACTAAAACTTTTTTAAATAATAAAAAATTACAAAAATGGCATCGGAAATCCATTGAATATTTTCAAAATGCAAATTACTTAATATGATTTTCAGCAATATGAACTAATGTAGGCAATCGATGGACTTGTAGCATTTGCAGCCGGTAAACTCACAGGTTTCCAATACCACCAGTTGTACCACACTGAAATAAAATACTCCATTTTCTCATTGTGACTGTTTCACTATCAATGGAACTTACATATGTATGAAGGTTTCATCCTCACTGAAATACTCCTACAATTTTCTTTACATTCTTCTGTCGCTTCTAAAATAATATCACGCTCCCCAGAACCCTGAATTATAAAAATGTACCCACATTCAAAACCGGGCAATTTATATCCCGGACTTTGAGCACCATCTAGTAAAAGATATCTCTCAATACTTTGACCAGACCACTCCGAAATGAATGCTGGACGTGGGAATAATTTTCGCAGAAGACGAGCAGGTAACATGCGATTAATTCTCCAATGTACGTAAACATATCTGTTTAATTTTTCTCCAAAAACTTGAGAAATTTGAGTATAACTCGCATTATTTGTTGTAATCATCCAGGGAGCATTATCATCAAAATCTTTTTTGTTTTCCTTGTAGAGCGTTTCAATATCATCGAAAGTAACCGGTGGTGTTTTAACAGCAATAACAAACGGTGTTCCGGTTTCGTAGATTGAAAAATTTGAGTGATTCAGAGTCAATCCAGTGAGGTTTATCACAGAATGCACGTGTTCGCATGGATAACAATCGAGGTTGGCTACTTGGAAATATGGATTTTCGATGAGGCATGTCTCATCATATAACGCTGTTAACAGTTAGATAATTTTACCTTATATCTACGTAACTACTAACATTGAGTGTAAGTATATTTACCTGTTAAACGAGGAAATAACGAAATAATGGGAATTGCCAAACTTCTAAGCACTTGAAAACCTGGATAGATGAATCCTTGCACGTTTTGTAACACAAGGCTAGACGTAGGCTGATGCGCATAGAGCAGAATATAAATTAATAAAAGGATAACTAAAGTTGTTGAGAAAATATAAGCAAATGTTGTATAGTTCACTTTCTTCTTTATGTTTAATGATTTTAAACTTTCTTGAAAGCATTCATCAATTTCAGCTTCGGTATAGTTCAAGTTTTTGGCATACGCACGGATTTTATTGTATTCTTGCATGTAATTTTCGATAATTTCATTGCGAGACATTATTTGTATGTTATTTTTAGTATGTTTGGATTTATATTATCTATGTTTGGATCGAGATCGTGTTTACAATTGTTTTGATTTATTTTCACTTTGAGGTTATGCTTAAATTGTAAACAAATTCATTTAGTGAATTTAATGTGACAATAACAAACGACATTCAATCTATTATTAGTTCAAGGTAATAATAATGATAAATATGGTATGTTTTAAATTTACAATTAGTAAAAGTTAATTTTCAATGAGTTATAGTACTACATCCCGTTTAAGAGAACCTGTACCACGCGGCGGCAAAATAGTGAACTGAAAGATACAATTCAAACTTGTTTTATAATTTTGAGTGTGGAATGTTTTGAATCGTAGAATTCTCATTCTCCTTATGTCATATACGGAGTGTTACCTACTACACTTAAATGTTAGGTATTAAAAATTCAGATCAATGCTATTTCTTTCAAATTGCTTTATAAATATTGAAAATTTTACAATACCCCTTATTGTAATGCTGTTTACAACAAATTCCTTCACTTGTATTATTTAAAAATTTAATTTTCAAATTGTTTTAAACGAGGTATTAAAAACTAGTCCAACTTATTAACTAACTACCTAGTACACAACTTGGCAATGTGTAATTAAATAAATCGTTGTAATCCAGTGTTAACAACTGGCAACGGAAACCAGCGAGCCTATCAGCTGCAAAAATCCATCAATGTTCTACATCAGTTCATACTGCTGATAAGCTCAAAAGTCTCATTAACTAATTTGTGCTATGAGAATCCCACGTATGTACAATTAAATGCAGAGAAACAATATTCAACCGGAACAAGTGATACGACTAATAACACAACATTGCTCACAGCAAATGAAAAAGTAAAATCCTTGTAGGCATATCAAATAAACCTTCCCTGCTACCTCCTTGACCCTGAACCCAAATAACAAACGGCACGTTGTGGCTTATAGGCATTAGGTTTACAAAACCATGGACATTTGGGCTACAAACAGGACGATATGTACAATAAATAAGTTCTTCTTCTTTTTCTTGAACGACGACTTCCTGCTTCTTAAACACACACAACTCTATCATCTTCAATTATTCAAATTTCTTTCGTAGACGATCCTTGAAATAAATCGGCAGTAATGCAACGAAACCGAAGGCAATCAACAGTGACATCGACGTCCAGGAGACACTCGCGTCCGCTGCGGACATGCTGTGCAGCGTTTGGCCTGCTTGCAGCGCGACAAACGACGGCGGCATGACGCCGATGAGGGTTCCGAGGGCGAACGGCCGTAGCGGCACGCCGACGACAGGCGCCGTCAGGTTGATGAACCAGTTCGGCAGGAATGGCGTGACGCGCAGGAAGATGACATAGTTGAGCAGGTTGGCGCGATGCTTGGCGACGGTGGCCGCCCACGTCGCCGCTCGCTCCGGAAAGTATTTGTAGATGATGCGCCGGCCGAGAAGGTGCGAGATGAGGAAGCAGAGCGATGCGCCGATCGCCGAACACGTCGACACCAGGAGCATCGCCTGCGTGAAGCTGAACAGAAAGCCGGAGAGCACTGAGAGGAACAGTGAACCTGGTATCGCGAATGTTTGCAGGCTAATTATTTTTAGTTATGGAAAATATCAGAGAATATATATATTTGTGATAGCGACATGTGTATGAGCATAGACTTAGGCATGTCAGACGATTATGCAATATCGATATTTCTCGAAATCGAAATTTCCAATATATCGATATCGAAATACCATCTTGGAAATATCGATATTATCAATATCGATCAACTCGAAATTCCACAGGAGCTCCATCTGTATATTGGTTTCAGGACTAATTACAATTCCCACCAATCAGCAGTAATCATTAATATCGATATTAATATACGATATTTCGATATTGATATATCGGAAAATTAAAAAAATCGATTTCGACAAATATTGATATTTCATCATCGTTTGTCATGTCTTGTATTTACGTATTACGAATAAATCTATTTTATGTTCAATATCAAAAAAAAAAGTAACAAATACTCTATAGCTTTAAATTTAAATGTTTACATTTCCAAATTTGACGAGTATACTTGCCAGAACAAGCAATCAAAAATAATTTCAACGAACTTATTATAAAAAAGAAACGAATAAAAATAATGACTTCCAATGCTATATGTGTATATGAAATTTTTTTTGGTATAAATCTGTACTATATAACTACTTACGAAATATATCGCAATAAAAGTAGTAAAAGGATACAATATGTACATAATACAGACACCGAAGTATACATGGTAGAAATGGTCCCCTTTGTAGCGATATAAAACAGTGCCTAAATTTTTAGCA